>PVJA010017265.1:0-41944 GCA_004027025.1 Myocastor coypus | reverse complement strand
AAAAAAAAAAAAAAAAAAAAAAAAAAAAAAAAAAAAAAAAAAAAAAAAAAAAAAAAAAAAAAAAAAAAAAAAAAAAAAAAAAAAAAAAAAAAAAAAAAAAAAAAAAAAAAAAAAAAAAAAAAAAAAAAAAAAAAAAAAAAAAAAAAAAAAAAAAAAAAAAAAAAAAAAAAGAATTAAAACAGAAAACATTACAAGTAATACAGAATTTCATTCAGCAAAGTAACATGAATTTCAGGGGGCCAGCAAGATAGCTCAGTGGTCTAAAGTGCCTGCTTAGGCAAGCGTAGGCAACCACAGGGACCAAGGTTCAATCCCTGGCACCATATGTTGTGCCAGCCCCATCCCCAGGACAGGCTGAGCCAGCCATAGCATAAATAAAGTTTCTCTTTTTTTTTTTTTTTAAAGTGGACTGGGGAGATAGCTCAGGGGCACAGGTGCATGCCTGGCAAGTGCAAGGTCCTGAGTTTGATCCCCAGTTCAGTAAAAACAAACAAACAAACAAAAAAACAGAAAAAGAATTTCGTAGTATGTGTTGCAATATATAATGTTATCTTCTAGTCAGCTAATCATATTAGCAGATATATGCATATAAAACAAGATTAAAGAGAGAAAACAAAGAAATGTATAAGAAATTAAGAAGAGAAAAAGTAAAAATAATTGAAAAAATGAGACAAAACAAATTAAAACACCAACTGCTTCTTTTCACAGACCAGCAGAAATGTGCAGTGCAGATGTCCAAATGATCCTGCTTGTGTACATAGATAAATCCCTTTCCCCCACTCCCTCTACTGTGTTCCTCAACTCAGTAACTCTTTCCTTTTGAATAAGTTCTTTCCCTTTTCCCAGTATCGTAACATTCAGATTTTATTTTTCTCTTTCAAGTTCTCACACTAATGAGATAATATGATGTATGCATATGTAGGCCTGATTTATTTCACATAAGAGTATGTTCCCTAGTTGCATCCAGTTATAAGACTTAGATTTTTCCTGTTTTATAGTTGAATAATACAACATTGCAATACTGCATCTTCTTTGTCCATTCTTCAGTTGATGGGTATCTGGGTTGTATCCAGGATTTAGCTATGACAAATTGCACTACTATAAATATGAATGCACATATACCATTGTAGTATGAGGTTTTCAGTTTTTTGGAAAAATACTAAGGATGGGTATAGCTGGCTTGAATGGGATCTCCAATCCTAGCTTCTGAAGGAATCTCTGCGTTGATTTCCATAGTAGTTGTACCAGTCCCCACTCCCACCCACAGTGCAGAAGGGTTCCTTTTTCTCTCCAGCCTCTCCAGCACTTGTTATTGGCTGACTTCTTGATAATAGCCATTCTTTTGAGGGTGAGCTGGAATTTCAGTGTTGTATTGCATTTCTCAAATGCCATTTGTAGTTTTTCCTCTGAGAAGTATATACGCATCTCAAATGTCTGTCTTTATTTTTACTTTTTATTTTTCTGTATTTAGGACAGGGTCTACAGGGTCTTACTACATAGGTTGGGCCCATAGTGATTCTCCTGTTTTCAGCCTCCCAAGTGCTGGCATTACAGGTGTGCACCACCATGCATAGTCTCAATCGCTGTCTCACCTCACCCTGCAGGTGGGGCCAGCACAGCATGCCAAGGATCAAATCCTGGCCACTATACTCTGCCTAAGCAGCACTTTAATCCACTGAGCTATCAGGCTGATCCTTCAGTTGTCCATTTTTAAACTGAATCTTTGTGGGGGAGCTGATTTTTTAAACTCTTTATGTGTTCTAGATAGAAGGCCTTTGTTGGTGGGACAGTCAGCTATAATTTTTTTTTTTTTCCAGTTTGTGAGTTTTCTTTTTATTCTTGGAGATTTGGTTGGACATGAAAAAACTTTTCAGAATAAATGATATCCCAGATGTTGATTTTTTGAAGTAGTTCCTGTGCAGTTTGGTTTTTGTTCATGAATTCTCTACTTACCCCTATGTCTTTACCTATATTTTACCCCAGAAGATTTTTGGATATTACTGTGAAATGAGTAATTTCCCTAATTTCTCTTTTGGTGTATTCATGGTTTGTGTACAAAAATGCTACAGATTTTGGGTGTTGATTTTGTATCCTGCTGTGTTGTTGAATTTGGTGATTAAATCTACAAGCCTTTTGGAGATTTTGGGGTTCTCTACATAGAATATCATGTCATCTGCAAATAATTATAATTTAACTTCTTTTCCAGCCCTTACTGCTTTTATTTCTCTCTCTTGTCTAATTGCTCTGGCTAATGTTTCTAGAACTATATTGAATATAAGTGGAGACAGTGGATATACTTGTCTCGTTCCTGAATTTAAAGTAAAGGCCTTCAGTTTTTTCCCCATTTAGTATGTTGTTGGCTGTTGGTTTCTCATAGATGGCTTTTATCAGGTTGAGATTTAGACCATCTGTTCCAATTCTCTGTAGGGTTTTTTTTTTTATCATAAATGACTGTTAGACTTTGTCAAAAGCTTTTTCTGCAGCGATTGAAATGATCATGTGGTTTTTATTCTTGGTTCTATTGATGTTGTATATTACATTTATAGATTTACATATGTTGGACTATATGCAGTGAATAAATCCCACTTGGTCATGATATGCAATGTTCTTGATGATTTGCTATATTCTGTTTGCTAGCATTTTGTTGAATATTTTCACATCTATATGCATTATAGAGATTTGCCTGTAATTCTCTTTTATAGTTGGATCTTTTTCTCATTTTGGAATCAGAGTAATACTTGCCTCTAGGAATGAGTTTTGGAGAATTGATTCCCTTCCAATTTCACTGAAGAGTTTGAGAAAAGTTGGCATTAACTGTTATCTAAATTTCTTGTAGAATTCTGTGGTGAATCCATTGGGACCTGTACTTTACTTTGTTGGTAGGTTTTTTTTTTTTTATTTTTTTTATTACATTTCCAAGTTCATTTCTCATTACTGGGATATTCAGAGTTTGTATATCTTCTTGACACAGCTTTGACATTTCATATGTATCTAGGAAACTGCCCATTTCCTCTGTGTTTTCCATCCTGTGAGAGTAAAGATTTTATAAGTAGGTATTGATGATCTGAATTTCTCTATGGTCTGTAGTGATTTTGCCCTTTTCATTCTTTATTGCATCAGTTTTTGGTTTTCTCTTTCCTTTTTTGATTAGGATGGGCTAGGGATTTATCAATTTTATTTATTCATTTAAAGAACCAAATATTTGATTCATTTATTCTTTGTATTGTTTTCTTTGCCCCAAGTACATTAATTTCTACTCTATTTTTTTATTATTTCCTACATTCTTTGGGTTTTGGGCTTGACCTGCTCTTATTTTTCTAGAAGCTTTAGTCACAGCATAAGATCATTTATTTGGACTTGTTCTGATATGTATAATCAGGGAAGGGTCTACAGGGTGTTCAGGCTCTCACTACTAGATTGGACTCATAGTTATCCATCTGTTTACAGCCTTCCAAGCATTGGAATTACAGATGCATGCCACCGAGCCCAGTATTAATCACTGTCTCAGTGTTCCCCGGAAGCAGGGCCAGCATGGCACACCAGTTACTGAACCCTGGCCACTCTGCTCTGCATAAACAGGTGCTGTAGTCTGCTGAGCTATCAGGCCAGCCTAAACTTTTCCTCTTTTTTTTTTTTTTTTGGCTGAACTGGGGATTGAGCTCAGGCCCTTGCACTTGCCAGGCAAGTGCTTATTCTACTGAGGTGTCTCCTAGTCCATACTTTTCTCTTAAGATAGCTTTCATTGCATCCCATGGTTTCAGTAAATTATATTTAAATTTTCATTGGATTATAAATACTTTTTTTCTTTAATTTCATCTATACCCCATTTTTTCTTTTTTAGGAAGTTGTACTTTGATTTCCATGTATTTATACTCTTTTGTAGTTTCTTTTGTCAATAATTTCCAGTCTTATTGCACCATGATTAGATAGTATGCATGGGATAATTTCATTCACTTTGCATTTGCTTAAGAGTGCGCTGTGCAATAGTATATGGACTGTTTTGGAGAATATACCTTGTGTAGCTGAGAAGAATGTGTATTTTATTGTTTCTGGGTGGAAGCATTCTGTACAGGTCTACCAAGTCAACTTCTTCACAAGTTTGGTTTAGTTCTGTTATTTCTTTGCTGATTTTTTGCCTAATTGATTTATCTTTTTGTGACAGTGGCATGTTAAAATGCTCCATCAATATTGTATTATTGCTCATTTGATTTTCCATGTCTGTTTAAATTTGTCTTATGTAGGAGGGTGCTCCTACATTGGTTGCATATGTATTTATAATTGTTATCTCTTCCTCTTGTGGGTTTCCCTTAAGTATAGAGACTTCCTTTATTCCTTGGGTGATTTTTGGTTTGAAGTTGTTATTGTGAGCAACCAGAGTAGCGACTTTGCATTTTTATTTTATTTTTTTTATTTCCTGTGGCATGGAGGATTATTTCCCATCCTTTGACTTTTAGTCTGTGAATTTTCATTTGAGTTAAATGTGTTTCTTGCGTGCAGCTTAGTGTTGTATTTTGTTTATTAATCCACTCTGTTAGTTTGTTTCATTAGTTAATTGAGGTCATTTGCATTGATAGCTAGAACTAATACATATTGGCTTATCTTTGTGATTTTATTTTTCTCCTATAGCTTCCATACTGTTTCCCTTTTTAATTGCTTGCTCAGTTTGGTGGATCCTTTCTGTTGTTCTTGAAGCTGTGATCACTTCTGTCTCTTTCTAGAATATCTGTCAGTACTCTTTCTAGGATTGTTTTGGTGGTCATGAATTTCTTCAGCTGTTCTTTGTTATAGAAGGATCTTATTTTTCCACTGAATTTCATAGATAGCTTTGCAGGGTACATCAATCGGAATTGGAAGTTATTTTCTTTCAGGACCTTAAATACTTCACTCTAAGCTCTTCTTCATTTGATGGTTTGTGTTGAGAAATCTACTGTGATTCTGATGGGCTTTCTGTTGTAGGTGATCTGTGTCTTCTTTCTAGCAGGTTTTGATATTCTATTCTTTCACTGAATTTGTGAGATCCTGAATATTATACGTCTAGGTATAGATTAATTGTGATTATGGCTGTATGAAGTTCTATGTGCCTCTCTTATCTGTATGTTAGGTTTTTTTTTCTTATGTTTTGAAATTTTTCTGCTAGTACTTAATACAAATTGTCTTTTTATGTCATTTGCTCTGTAACCCACTGCTTCATTGATACCTGTTATTCTTATTTTTTAAAATTTTATTTATTTATTTTTTTCTTGCTTCAGAACCTTTATTTGTTTATTCACTTATTTTTATGGGCGGCTCAGCCCGCCCCAAGGGCAGGGCTGGCGCAGCATGTGGTGCTGGGGATCGAACCGCGGTCCCTGAAGCCACCCAAGCTTTCCCAAGCAGGGGCTTTAGACCATTGAGCCATCCCGCCGGGCCCAACACCTGTTATTCTTATATTATTTTTCTTTGCTTCATCTTGAAGCTGCTGAATTTTTTCTGGTTCCTTTTTAGTTTTAAGAGATCTTTTATGTCACATTAATTAGCTGCAGCACTGTTCTCTAGGTCTGAAAGTCTATCTTCAGTTTCGTTCAAGCAGTTTCGCCAGCTTTCAATGGAGTTCTTAATTTCCTGGATATCGCCTTGAATCTGTTTCATGCATTCTAATTCTTTCTTGTATTGTTTATTTAGTGTGTTTCCATTGTTTTTCTATTCTCCTCTGTTTTTCTCTATGTCTTCTTTAGCTGTGGTGAGCAATTCTTTTATAATTGTTTTCTTCTCTTTTGGAACCTAAGATATTACTTCTGATCTTATTTCTTCTATAACTTGATGGACTTGTTTCTTTACTTCACTTGCTACCATTTCGGAGATTTCAGGTATGTGACTTCCAAGTTCTTATATGTCATTGTCTCTTGGACTTGTCATGGGTGGGCTACAAGATTGAGATTGCCTTTTGCTTCTGCATTTTTGCATTTTTGAAGTTCCCAGTAATTATCCAGACTCCTGCAGGAAACTCAAAGTCCACCAAAGTTTTTAAATGGTAGTCGGAAAGCTCCATGCCTTCTCATGCTGGGCCCACAGATCACAGCTCTCTTCTGTCCTGCAGCTGCTGAGAGTCCACATAAGTTCTTAAAAGTTTGAACCATTATGAGCAGGAGGCTAAAGGCAGAGTTTATCAAGAGTCCTTCAGGCTGGCCAGAGTCCACCAAAGTTCTTAAATGCTACCAGGAATGCCTGTAATTTTTATTTCATAACATAAATATATAACAAAAATAAAAGAGATTATAGAGTGCAAATATATAATTTTTCTTTTAAAAATTCTTAACATTGATATAACAGATGCATAATTTTTCTTTGCTGTTCATGCTTTACATTTTTATCATATGTCTCCTTTAGTGCCTGTGGCTGAAAATTTTCATTATGTATGCCCATAAGTAGAACTGCAAGAACACAGAATACTTAATTTTAGAAAGCACTGCCAGAGTACTTCCGAAATACTATACCTACTTAAACTCTCATGGTATAAAAGGGGCCTTTTTGTGCTCTTATCATCCTTTGGCAGTTTGGCTTCCAAAATTTTGCTTGCATACTTCCAGTACAGTAATGGGTATTTGGAATGATAGGTGAAAATCTTTTTCAAATGCCTTTTATTCCTTAAATTGTATTTTAGGTGAATTTAAAAAAAAAAACCAAAAAAAAAAACCAAAAAAACTTGAGTTTACCTTGCTGTTTTTGGTAGGCAAAAAGAAATAAGAAAAAGTTTATTTGGGTGGAATGAGAATTTAAGCTTTTAATAATTTAAATTTATTTATTTATTTACTTATTTATTTTGCGGTAGTAGGGATTGAACTCAGGACCCTTTGCTTGCCAGGTAAGCACTTATTCCACTGAGCTATCTCCTTGGCCCCAATAATTTAAATTTAAATAAAAATGTTTTTTGAGACAGGGTCTCACTATGTAGTTGAGGCTAGTTTCGATGTACCATGAAGCTCAGTCTTGCCTTGAACTCGTAGCAGTTCTCTTGCTTCAGCCTCCTGAGTTCTAGGATTACAGTGCCACAGTGCCTTGACATTCCTGGCTCATTTTTAAGGCTTTTTTTTTTTTTTTTTTGTGGCACTAGGAATTGAAGAATTGAACTCAGGACTTGAGGCATACTAGGGAAGCACTTTAATACCGAAGTACACTCAGCAATGTTTATTTTGATACAAGGTCTTACTATGTTGCTCAGGCTGGCCTCAAATTTTAGTACTTCCCCCTCACCTTCCTGAGTAGCCAGTTACAGGTGTGCACTATTGTGCCGGGCTTGCATTTCCTAACTAAATGATAAATGTGCGAAGAAAATGTTGCACTATCTGAGTGCTCTTTGTTCTGTAAACTAAATCTATGATAACATGATTCTGTTATCTCATGCTGGATATTATCTTCTCACTTATAAAATCCCTGTACCCCTATGTCTTAGTTACTTTTTACTTGTTGCTGGGACAAATACCGGACACTGCTGATATAACTGATTATATGTTTATTGCTTAAGAACAGACTGTTTTATCCACTTCAGTCTTTAATAGTTAATATGCAGTTAATAAATGATTAGAAAATGTTGGTTGACATATGCGTATGTCTTGTAGCAGGAACTATATTGACCGCAATATTTTTATCATTCTTTGGTTGGCAACCTTTAGTCAGATCACATGACTTGATTTTATGTCCCAGGAAGAAATCATCACATGGTTTGCCTAGATTCTCAGGATATGGAATATCACCTTATTATGTATTGACTGGTGATATTATTTTATAAGTACATACAATTTACATGGGGTATGATGGTAAATAACCATAACAACGGAAATGGACAAATCAAAAAACATCAACCTCTCAACTGACTTAAAACCTCACTTCTCTGGAGTACCTTTTTGACTATCTTGTCTTTGAAATGTTAACGAAATTATTTAGGATTTGCAATATTTTCTGATGTATAAAATGAAATTATTAAATCAAATTTATTTTTTAAAATGACAATATGGTTTGTTCTTCTATACTTTAGTTCTTAGATCATGTGTCCTTTCTAATCTTTCTCTGTTTTATCACTTTGCGTACTACCTGCTTGCAGTTAATTTTATTCCTGCCATCCTATACACTTGCACATGCTGAGTGAATGCTTGTTTTTGTCTTTAAATTTTCATCTCTCTTGTCATTTTACTAGGACTGGAAGCTTCTGTGAGGAGACTAAACTTTTAATTTTTTTTTATATCATACTGCCTGAGACATATGTCCAGAATATAAAGCTCTGAAACTATCCAAATGTAAAATTCATCCACATACTTTAAATTATTCTGCTATTAATTTGACATGCATCTTTATCATTATGGCATATTGTATTGAGGAAGCCATCCACATTTTCTTGTTGATGAACCATAAGTTATGAAACAACAAGTTGGGTTTATATCTCCATTTCTTATGGTTCCCTGAGAATATTTTTTTTTTTTTTTTTTGGTGGGGGGAGAGGATATACCAGGGATTGCACTCAGGACTGCACTTTTCAGGTTGATGCTTATGCCATGAGCTATCTCCCCAGCCTCCATTTATGTTTACTTTTGAATTGCAGGCCCACATATACTTTTTAAAATTTTTATTTATTTATTTATTTATTATTCGACACAGGGTCTCACTATCACTTGTAGTGATCCACCTGTCTCAGCCTCCTCAGTGCTAAGATTATAGACATATGCCACCATACCTGGTTTCCATGCCTGATGCTGGCATGTGGTTCTGGGGACTGAACCTGGCTCTTTGCACTTGCCAACGAAGACCACTGAACCATCTATCAGATGACATTTTCACTTGAATACCTAATAGGCTAGTCAAACTTGTGTCTCAGATTAAGCTCTAATTTTCCTGTCCAAACTTGTTATTTTCTCAGAGTTGTTATTTTTTAAAAATTTTTTTAAAGAGAGTACAAAGTAGAGTTAAAACAGAACAAATTAGAATGATGCAGATTTTCACTTAACAAAGTAACATGAATTTAACACTTTCTGTTGTAATACATAGTGTTATCTTCCAACTAGTTATTCATATTACTAGATATATGCATATAAAATTGGAAGAAGAAATGAAAAATAAATATATAAGAAATTAAGAAGACA
Organism: Myocastor coypus; assembly: GCA_004027025.1. Taxonomy (NCBI): domain Eukaryota; kingdom Metazoa; phylum Chordata; class Mammalia; order Rodentia; family Myocastoridae; genus Myocastor; species Myocastor coypus. Next base: position 32,834 of record PVJA010017265.1, on the reverse strand, counting down.
AAAAAGGAGAAACAATTTTAAAAAGGATATGAAATTTTGGTAATTGGCGTGCTACTCTCCTAATTGTCATGACGAAAGTCTTAGTGTTACCCTTGATTGCTTTTGTTCTGATATTTCATGACCATTTCTGTTGGCACTGGCTGTAATATTTCCCTTTCACCTTTCACCTTTCACCTCATCCACCGTTTTCATCTGAGTCTAACTTATCACCATGTCTCATGTATATCATCTCAACTCCTGCACCCAGTGTTTGGTCTGTTCTTTCCCATTAGGAATGAACCTGTCAGAGCTCAAATGTGATCATGCCCCAAACCGCCAGTGATATACTTTCCCTCCGATATTCATGACCTTCATGTTGTTCTATAAAGCCCTGTAACATCCACTGCCTCTTTGATCTCATCTTCTCATCTTCTCCTTTGTTTTCAAGTTGCAGCATTTCAGTTACCCCTTAAACATGTTTCTTCCCCAGGCCATTTGTATACATCATTCTGAGGCCTAAAATGTTTTGTTCTTAGGAATGTATAAATCTTCATTTAAATCTATTATTTAATGGTCAATCTTAAGCATTCTTTATAAATAACATAACCTCCTTAGCTCTCTGACCTCTTAGTCTTCTTTATTTTCTTTTATGCCATTGATGACAAACTGATGTTATAGCATTTATTTTTTATCACCCTTTCCTAGAACATAAGCTCTTTACAGGGGAGATATTTGGTTATCTTACTCACTGTAACCCTTGAACTTGGAAAAATTACTGACACATGAACTAATAAACATGATTTCTAATTCACCAAATTTCTTTCTGTGCTAAATTTGTATTATATCTGCTTTAAAATTTTTCTCTGCACAAGATTAATGTTTGTTTTAATTAGGTGGGACTTTATTTTATAACTATTTTTAATTAGTCTTATCAAATTTATAAACTTTTGAATTAAAAGGAGTTTATATATTCCTTTTAGCATAGTTCTTCATATTTCTTATACTTTGTCATTCACTTTCAGCAAGATGTACTGGAAAAAAAGATGAGATCCTTTAGAATTTAAAGTAGCAATTTTGTCCACCAGATGGAGACCCAGTGCTATCTTTTAATGTTAGCTGAATATACAAAGGCAGCCATAATGGTAAATACTCAAACCCATATTCTTTGTTTTCTCACAATTTTATATATTTCTAACATTTTTTTACTCATTAGAAATATTTTTAACTATATTCAGGAAGATTTGGAGTGTTTAGTAAGTTGTACTGAAAAGCCATTATAGGAGATCAAGCAGCCAGGTTCATGTGTGTTCAAATATCTCAGGGTACTAGGATAATTTTCTGGTGAAGTTAGTTGAGAGAAGCACAGAATGTTGAAGAAAGGAAAAAATGTGAGTCCTGCTGAGTGATTAGATTTTAGGAGTCAAGAGATTTTTATCAGTGGGGAAAACTGTCAGGTAGGGAAGAGTACAATAGGGAAAATAATAATTCACAGTAATTCAGGTGTAATTAACGTGTTCTTTTTGGATGCTGCAGCATAGAGAGTCAGTAAAGGTTATACAGTGGGAGGATTTCAGAACTTGATTCACAGCAAGAGATTCTGAAGGCTCTTCTACCTGGCCAGGCAAGTTGAATTCTGCTTGTTCTTTTCTAAATGATTGGAGATACTGGCTGATGTAATCATTTTATCTTTTCAATTTAGAATAATTTTCTGCAGTATCATGTAATGAAGAGATGACCCGTATCACATATGAAACCCTTAGAGAAAATAGTAAATATGTTTTTTTCTGAAGTTCTTATGACTCAAACAAAAAAAGTACTGATATCAATTGGAGAAAAATTGCTATACCCTTATCCTGTACTTTAAGTTGCTACTTTGAAGATAACAATGTGCAGTGTATTAGTTATTTTCCTATTATTTTATTATGAAAATCTATCTTACCTTTTTGTCCCTAAAATAAAAAACATAATTTTCTGTGTGTCTTCTATAGGATTCCTTTACCTTACTTCCAGAGATGTAAAAAAAAAAAAAAAAAAAAAAAAAAAAAAATCTCTTAGTGACTGTTAGAAGAAAATAGCTCTTAGCTTGTCTACTTTTTGACTTGAGCATTAGGAGAAAAATATGCCTCTTGCTTCAGTGTCACCTCATGGAGAGGTTGATACTCACTGCTCTGGGTTTTTTTTTTTTTTTTTTCACCTCTCAAATGGAAATAAGCTTTTACAAGATCCTCTCTGCCTATGTTCTCTTTTCTGTGCAGTTGGCTTTCTACAGTCTTGTCAAGGTGATTTACATAAAACAAAGATGACCTGACTGTAGTTTTTCCTTCCGACTAAATTCTGTCAAAGACTGAATTTAATGCAGGGTAAAATCCAAACTTGTTAGCATAGCGAGGGACTACTGTAGACAATGTTCAGCTCAGCTGTAAACTTTTAAAGGTTTCCTTAATTCTCTTGAACAAATTTGAAATAGTGCCTTTCCCTGTGTTCTTATGATTTGTTTGCTATTACTGAATGATTTTCACCACACAGTATATATTCATGTATTACTTGGATCAAGACACATTCTGAGAAATGTGTTGTTATATGAATTCACTGTGAAAAAACAAGGACAGCTTTGAGGACAATAGTTATTGTCTTATGAGATCATGGATGTGTATGTGGTCCACTGTTCCACTGTTGGCTGAAATGTAATGTTTTGCATGACTGTATTTAACTGCATTAATTTTGATTTTTTTTTAATCAGAGTTTGAGTTCCTTAAGTAATCTTGTCTTATTTCTTAGAGTCTTGGTCAACAGAAGTATTATTATTTTGAGGACAATTAGTACATCTTAAAACAAAACTTTAAATTTAATTTCATAAAAAATGTATAATTCATTTTTCTGCTATTTGAGTTTAGGTAAATTATTTCATTTAAAAACTTTTAGATTTTAGTGTGCAAAACCAAAATAGTCAGTTGAGTAAAATAGCAAAATACGAGAGTATTACTATCTTAACTTCTTAACATGTAATTAAAGGACTAGCTTTATAATGTATCATAAACAAACTTTAATAGAATTACTTTTCTATTACAAGTTGTATATAAATAGACATAAGTTAAGCATTAATAAAATGAACATCTATAAAAAGACACTATACTTTTGCCCAGCATAAATATTTAGTTCTTATCTGTGATTTGCCTCTTAAAAGTGCTCACATCAAACACACTCAAAACAACAAAGTAGAAATGATGAGGCTGAGGAATACCCCTATAGAGGAATGCTTTAGGACTTACTTATTTATGAAAAATTTATTTGGCCTCTATTATTTCTCAGACATTGTCTTTCAGTTAGAGAACGTGTATGAATGAGATGGTTATCTTTCAACTTTCATGCAATTTAAAGGGAACACAATAGGAAGCAAACAATAGATGAATAATAAGCTTCTGAATTTATTCAGAAAATCAAAGTGCAATAATTCATAGAATGACAGGCAGCACTTTTAGTTTTTGCAATTAAAACTATGAAAATGGGTGTGTTATAGGACTACAGAGTTAAATGAAAAGTTTTAAATGGAAAATTAGACATAGAAGCTTAAATTTCACATGGTTTCTCTTATGTGAGAAGCCTGATATATAAATAAAGAGCAAGACAAAAGATAGACAGTGAGGTGCAGGGAGATAGATCTTTTCAAAAGGAGAGGGCAAGAAGAGACAGAAGGTGAGGGGAAGAGAAAAAAGTATTATGATGTAATAGTAAATATTGAAAAATTTATGTATATGGAATATATTTTGGAAATAAAGCCACCAAAACTTGGGGCCAGGTCAAACATGAGAGATAAAAAAAATTACTTTTTCTTTGCCTTGGATACCAAAAGGATTTAATAAAATTAATATTACAAAACATTCCCAATGATATTTTAGAAAGAGATATTGTATCTAACAATTCCAAAAATTGAGAAAAAATTAAGAAGAAATAAAATGAATATACTTACCAGGTTGAAAATCAAAGCACAAGGGGGAAAATAGTAACAGGGATCCAAAGGAATAATTAAAATAAGTGAATATTTCAGTAATAATTCCCAGTGTCAATGGTCTCTACTCTCCAGTCAGTAGATACAGTTGGCAGAATGGATCAAACTCAAACCCTAGTGATATGCAGTATACAAGAAACACATTCAATTTAGAAAGAAATACCCAGATTTAAAAAAAAAACCCAACAGGTAGCAAAAGTAGTCCATGTAACAGGAACCCAGCAAAAAGCAAGCAGTAACTATTCTAATTTCAGACAAAATGTGATTCGAGTCAAGGATCAAGCCAAGGATGTCCACTAGCTCCAACCCAGTTCCATGTAGTTAGCAAAACAGTATGCACAGCAATCAGGGAAGAGAAAGAAGTCAAATGGGTAAGACAGGAAAAAAATGTTAAATATCATTATTTGCAGGTGATATAATTCTCTAGAAAAACCTCACCAAAAGATTACTAGAATTCCTAATCTTATTTAGTAGTATGGCAGTACACAAAGCACCAAAATCCAATGATATACCTGTATACTAATATTAAACTCACTGACAGAGAAATTAATAAAACATTAACTGTTTATTTTTTATTTTTTATGGAACTGGGGATCCAACTCAGGACCTTGCACTTGTCAGGCAGGCAATTGTGGCCCTGAGCTGTCTCCCCAGCCCCAAACGATATCTTTCACAGTAGCCTCAAGTAAAATGAAATAGTTGAGAAGCAACCTGACTGATGGAAGTAAAACACCTCTACAGTGAAAGCTACATTACTCTGAAAAAGAATATTGAAGAGGATATCAGAAAATGGAAAGATACTGCATTATTCTGGATAGGCAGAACTTATACAGTCAAGATGGCCATGCATTCAAAGCTGTTATACCAATTTAATGTAATCCTCATCAAAATACCAACAGCATTCCTTACAGATCTAGAATCATAAAATTTTTATGGGACCAGAAGGGATCTAGGAAGCAAAGGGAATTCTGGGCAACAAGGGCAAAGCAGGGGCATCATAACTGCACTTCAAGTTGTACTGCAAAATTACAGTGATAAAACAGTATGGTATTAGAAAAAAATAGAAATATAGACACACAGCAGTCTTGTGGATCAGTGGAAAATAGCTGCAGAAATAATTCCATGATCAGCTGCCTATCTTTGACAAAGGATCCAAATGCTTTCTCTAGCAAAGAAGATAGTTTTTTTTAAACCAGTGTTGTTGGAAAAACTGGATAATCATACGTGGAAGATTGAATCTAAAATCGTGTCTTTCATCATATACTAAATTTAATTAAACATGGATTAATGATCTAAATATTGAAGCAGAAACAATCTGCTGAAAGACATGTAGGCAAAACTTTGAAGATACATTCATAGGCAGACTTTCTGAATATGGCACTAGTAGTAGAAGAAAGAATGTTAAGAATCACCAAATGTGACCACATAAGCTTCTACATAGCAAAGGAGCAAAGAGACAACTTAGAGAATGGCAAAACAATTTTGCAAGCTATTCATTACACAAAGAACTAATATCTAGACTACATAAATAACTCAAAAATTAGACCTTCCTAATGTTAAAGACCCAGTGAAAACAAGGATATCTGAATTGAATAGGCACTTCTTAGATGAAGAAGCATAAATGTCCAGTAAATGCATGAAATAATGTTCAACATTGTTGGCCATTTGGGAAATGAAAATTAAAACAACACTGAGATTGCCTCTCACTTGAGAGAAAAATGGGTATATTAAGGCAATCAAATAACACATGCTGGAGAGCATAGAGGGAAAAAGAAACACTTGTTAATTGTTGGTTCAGGCTTTAACTTGTATGACCACCGTGGAATGAAAAAGATTTCTCAAACAATTAAAGCTAGAAATTCCATTTGACTCAACTATAGTTCTTTTTCTGCATATCTTTCTAAAAGGCTCTAAAGACATTATAATTTACAGACACATGTGTACTTGTGCTTACAGCAGCACAATTCATAACAACTTAAGTCTTAGATGCAATCAATGGAGAAATGGGTAAACACTATGGTATTTATAGACAATGCAAGACTAGTCTGTCATCAAGAAAGATAAACCTGAGTCTTTTGTTGGAAAATAGAAGTATCTGCAGACAATAATTTTAAATAAATCAGACATACAATGTCAAATATTGCATGGTTTCTTTTACATACAGATGCAAATATATAAAGTACGGAATAAAAGAGCATTGGAAATAGTGAGATGCACCTTTCGTCTGTGAGAAGTTAACTGAGATATTTGGGGGTAGAGAGAAAGAGAGGGAGGAGAAATGATACTTTTATTTTTAAAAATAATATTTATTTATGTACTTATTATTGGATACAGGGTCTTGCCATAGTTCAGGCTCCTAGTGATCCTCCTGTCACAGCCTCCTCAGTGCTGGCAATATAAGCCTGTGCCACCACTCTTGATTCTGTTGGCTGGCATGGCACACCTAGGGTTCTGGGACCAGCATAGTATGTGGTACAGGGATTGAATTCTGGTCTTTGTGCTTGCCATGCAGGTGCTTAGACACTGAGCTATCTCCCCAACCCAAGAAATGATATTTTTCAAAAGAGCTTATGGGGATTGTATAGTGCTGTGTAAATACATCATGCCCTTATAAAAAATATGATCATGGAGTACTATGCACATACATGAAATAGGGGAAGGAAGAGGGGGGTTAAATAATATTACATAAATGTATTAGCTCCCTTCAGTACATGTAATCATTATGTACTACAAGCATGCACCAGAAAGATCTAAAAAGGTAATAAAAATGTATTTCTAATAGACTAAAAAATGTGAGCCTAAAGTCCTATAATTTTATATCCTGCTTCTCTGAGTAAAATCCACTTTTCCTAATCATATTGCAGTTCTGGTTTGACATTATGTAATTTATGGACTAAAATGTGAAATTATCTCAGAAAACCCAGACAAAACTGTAGTGTTGTAAACTATAAAGAAATTAGGTAAGATTTTTAAAAATTCATTTTGATGAGGAAAAGGATAAAATAGCAGTGAAACAGTTTCAAGTCAGGTTAGTAGGATGGTTGCAGCAATTAATACTTTGCATATTGTTGTCTTTTAAATATATTTATTGCAAAGTAAGGAAGAAGCTATAAATGAATGTTGCATCTCCTGTTTCCTGAATTGTGTTTGTTCCTGTTTTTAGAATTTTGTTTTTGTCATGCATTTCATTTCTTCAGGCAACCTACCTGATAGTCTTGTTTCTTTATGCAGGGAGGGATGCAAATCTTCGTTTGTGAGGGATCTGAGCATTTGTGGTCCTACCTGGATGGCTTTTTTCTGGTCTTCTCTAGCATTGTGTACCAGGTGGTAGTCCAGGAGATCTTGGGTTTTCAACATTGTCTTTCCTATCCCAATTGTCTAAAAGCATCCTTACTATTTTACTAAAAATATCAATCAAATTAGCTAATTCCATCACAGCTGCACCTGTCCCTCCTTAAAAACTTGTACGTTCCATAATATTAGAAGTGTTATGAGTTATGAGTGGTTGGGAAATAGGCTCCCTTAGTTTCCAAGTTAGTTAGAAGAACCTAGATTAGTAGGAATAGAACATAGCTATGTTTCAGATAATTCATTAGATGTAAAGGTGAGATATCACTTCATTCCTAGAACTGTTTTCTCTGTCTATGGAAAATATGATACTACATAGATGGCTGGTTTGGAGCATATTCTACTTCTGTTAAGATTTCATCCCAATGTCAAAAGATGCCACTGGCTCTTGGACAGAATGAGAACTTTACCAGTTTTTATTTTAAAAGGTCCTGATCACCCATGTGGGCATCTTAAACTTTTGGGTGATACCTGCTAATATGTTATATCTTCATTGTTCTCTGCAGGGACACTTGTGTAGAGCAGTGTCTGATCCTCCTCATTTAGCGGATCACTGGAAGCACACCCTGGGGCTACAGATGTGGGCTGTGGGGAGTGGGCAGTGCAGCACACAATGTATGTTGCTTTGAGAATCCAAACTACATCTCCAAGCATTATGTTTTGCTCCAAGTAGTGGAGACAGAAGGCAAGACAATTTTTCCTTTGCTTTGATTGGAATATCTTAATGTGCCTCAGATTACTTGAGCCCCAGACTTCCTTCTGGTCTCTGTATTTCATGGAATATTTCTTTACTTAGTAGGTGTGTGATTTATCTAATTTACTTCCTATTTCTTAGTGTAGATTCTATAACTGTGCCTCTGTAGGTAAAATACAGTAGAATCTTTTTGTGTGGCATGAAAAATAAACAGTGTTTAAGTATACAAAATCATTGTACAGAGTCTGAGGTTAGGCCTACGCTGAGGCAAAATAATGAAAGTTATTGCTATCACTAATGAAAGCAAGCAAGCTAGGCTGAGCATTACTTTGTTTAACGGATGGTAGAAAAAGTATTTCCACATAGGTAGCTGCAAGTCAGATTGGAGTTATGTTGATGTATCTTAGTGAAGAGACTACAACTGGACCAGTTGCTTCAATATACACAATCACTTGGATGGTCTTTATATATGTTGTCCTAGAAGATGGCATTCTAGAACTTTCACTTGATCTTCTATACCATAATATAACTGTCTGTGAGAATTATGGTTAGGATTCTTCAATTTCTTAGCATATTTGTTCAAAATATATTTTGCGGAGGATCTGAGGAAATGATGATGAGATAAGTTCATTTTCATACTGAACCTTATAAAGAATCTCAGGTCTAAACTCCACTTATCTTTGTCTAGTTGACAACAATGGATTTCTGAATTCTGAAGCTTTAATATTAATTCAGAGATGAGGTACAAGAACCTTCCAATGATATAGATAGTTTCATACCTCTAATGCTCTAATGTGCCCTTGAGGAAAACTAGAATGATCATTTGTGGGGTACATAATCAGCCCCTAAGCTCTCTCTCATTCAAGGGTTTTGTGTCTGTGAACTAACGCAGATCTAAGTATTCTGTGAAGGGCTCTGACTCTATTTGGGTGGCTTATGATAGTTTTCTTAGGTAACTCATGTGAGCCTAGACCCAGACATTCTGTGTTCAACAACCACTTAGAATGTTAGAAGGTTGCTTTTTTTATTTCAGGCCTTTTTATTGGTTATCTAACTCCAAAAGTTACTACTACTTGGAGCATCCTAAATACCACTGTAGCAAAAACAATGTTTTTTTTTTTCTCTTGCCAGTTGATCATTTTTCCTAGGCGTATCACATCCTGACATCTGATCATTCAAACTGGAGTTATTGTCCCTATTTCACGTGGGGCTACAGCAGCAGGATTCTCCCCTTACAGAGAACTGTCACCATGAGACATTTCAAAGACACTGACAGCCATTATATTTTAAATTACTTGATAAGTCATTGTCATCTAGCTTTCATTGGGGGACATACATAAAAGGATGGGTGAATAGGTGATTCATGATAAATGAACACCATCATTACCATCTCCTTAAATTTTTGGATTTCCTTCTACATGTTATATATACCAAGGATTTTCTGACATTTCAACATTAATTAATGTAGTCCCATTGAAAACAGGATATAGTGAAGTCAGCAAACAAAACTTTGGACACAATTTCAGCTGCATAAGGGAATATACCCAGTCTCAAATCATTGCAAGTAAAATTGCAGAGACAGTATTCTCAATTTAAAATTAAGCCAAGTCTTTTCTTGGCTTAAAAGTTTCCAAATTCATTCCAAGATATAGTCTCTGATTTTTTTAATGTTCAAATAAGCAAAGTTGCAGCTCTTTGCATGATGAAGCTTTTCCATTGAATTTTGTGCTTGAATTATACAACTGGCTTTCTGTTGAATGTTGCCACTGGATCGACTGGATTCTGATTCAGGTCAAATGGTAAACTGGAGGAATTCGCGAATTGTCTTTTGCTTACAGCATAGTTGTTAAAAAAAGAAGTCCTACAGGATTTTATTTTTCAGGCAAATTAAAACATCTCTGGCCATCAAGTGGGAATGCTTTAGCAAGGAAGCTTCTGTGGATTTAGATATTAGCATAGGTTAGTTTCTTTGAAGCTCCTGCATAGTTCTGTTTCAAAGTTTAGGGTTATAATGTCTTGCACTTACTTCCCTAGCTTAAATAAGAAAGACCCAGTGAAGCTATAAAATCTACACTTCTGGCGAAGATAAGAAGAAATCTCTAAGATCAAGTTTTACTTTTATTTTTTGACAATTTTGATTCTGTTATGGCTCTGAATAATTTCCCTTTTGCTGTTTCAGAAATGCTGTGATTTTACAGGGTGTGTTTTGAGATAAAAATTCAGAATTTTGTACTTTCTTCCATTTATACTATTCAGTGAAAGTACTTACAGTACTTGAATTCTTCATGCTCTTAAAGTGGCTCTGTGGCAGAGGTCCTAGATCTCCCACAGCATTATTTACACTGATGACTCCTAATACTCCGTGACTACAAGGGCAATTTGATTAGCAGCTCAACCAGTGTGTGACTTCAGGTACCACATTCTATTTTTTGGCAGCTGCATCATCTCCAGGGAGAAATGAGTTCTGATTGCTTAATAGGGTTCTGAAAAATGATGTTAGCCAGTTCACATACATACTGGAGTTGCCAGATAACAAGAAACAAAAGTTAGGCCACGTCCTATAGCTAACATGGTGTGGATCCTCATTTACATCACAATGCTGCTTCACCAAACCAATATCATCAAATTTTCATTTGCAATCATCCCCAGGGAAGGAACTTCTGAAAAGTGACAGAATCATGGGACATTAGATTCATTGGTGAATCAATCCATTGATGCAGTCCTAGCAGAATAGGCTGTTAGAAGGTGAAACCTGTGGAAAAATGATGGGTTACTTAGGCCATGACCTGGAAGGGTGTATTCTTCTCCCCAGGTCTGCCTTTGTCTCTCTGCTTTGTGGCTGCCTTAGGTGAGCAACTTTATTCAGCTATGCCCTTCTGCTGGACTGTTTCTGTCTTGGATCCAGCCAGTGATGGACTGAATTCTCTGAGAGCATAAAGAAGCCTTCCCTTCTTATCTTGGGTTTGTTTAGTGTTTTCTTGCAGAGACAGGACTTGCAGACTAATGCAGGAAACTGGTACTGGAGAAGTGGGTGATGCTCTGACTTTATCTGACCATGTGGTTCAGAAGCCTTTAGAAGCAGTTTTTAAAGAGGGATTTGCAAAGTGTGTCAATGCAGACTAGAAGAATGCTAGAATGTTCTAAGTAGTGCTTGCTTGGTGATTCTAGTAAAACCTCAGAAGACCAGAATGCTGATAAAAATGTGGACAGCAAGTTCAGGCTTGTGAAGTTTCAGTGTGTATTTGTTCTGGCAAATAATTTGTTTGTATTTTGTCCATGTCTTAAAACTCTACGCAGGGCCAAATTTCAGGTGGCAAAATAATTGGAAAGAGGAAATTTCAAGCCCAACAAGTTTTCATAGCCCAACATTCAAACTGTGATATGGGTACTACAGACTGCTTCTGGCCTTGTAGCTCTTCGGTGAGAATAAGGAGCAAAAAGTAGCACTGCAAGATGTAAAACTGTGCAGTTGGTCTGGAACATAAGAGGGCATAAAGTTGGATCCAAGGAGCATGTAGTTACTGAAAATACTAATTTTTTTTTTTTTAAAAAAGTCTAGTTCTTTGCACTGGAACAAAAGGAAAGAGGCATTTAGGGCATCTCAGGAGTTGGCCAGACCCACCCAATACATATTTAAAGGTGTAGAATGGTAAACTTTTAAAGATCTTGTTTTGGGGCCCCTGCTCATTCAGGGCCACCTTGGGAAGTTTATCCATGGGCTTAAACATCAGGCATTCTGGCTACTACAGCCATGTTCCCTAGATAATGTGGTAGTGACAGTGACAGTGACAGTGACTGTGACAGTGGGGATTGGCTACCATTCCAAAAGGTGTTTGGTATCATTTTGTTTTGCTTCTTTTCCAGTCATGCAAAATCTAAGACTTGTGATATCATGGAGGCTTCCATGCAGATTTACAAAAATAAAGGCTTGGGAGGCCAGGAGATGTGCCCCTGAGAGGGAAGTGTGTGAAACAAAAAATGAAGCCAAAGCTTCTGTGGAGAACATAGGAACTCTACAATACAATAATGAACAAAATCACATGAATGACAGGACAGAATTATGACCATGGAAACAAAGTTCAGAAGTGGACCAGAGACTGTGCTGGGCTTCAGTGTGCATGTACCGCTAGTCCTACATCAGCTCGAAGCACCACAGGCCTTTGCTCATTTCCTAGTTAGATTCTCACATATTGCACTTTCTAGCTATCCCTTTATATTATACTTTTTCTTTACTTTTTTTTCTTCACTTTCTCTCTAAACTGGCTTTTCCAATATTCTGCCTGTATAGCTCTATTACTTTATTCCTACATTCATAATGTAGGAATGGTAACATTCTAATAGTACCATTATCCATTCTCATTGTCTGCCTTTCTGGAATCTGACCTGAACATCTAGCTCTAATCTTGCTAGTACTTAAGCACCGTATTTCTGGTGTCCATAAAAGTTCCCTCTGTGTGTTGAAAACTGTAAGTTTTCTTCTAAGTTTTCATGCTTCCCAGCTTGTTTCATCAAACTGCCATTCTCTAAGGTACTCTTTTTTTTTTTTTCTTTTTTTTAAGTACCATTCTTTCCATCTCTTTCTCTGTCACATGTCACTGTGTCCTTTTGAGTTTTGGGTTTCAATTATTCTGAATTGATCTGGAACTGATTTCTTTACCAGGTGCCAACTTTTTCATTTGGCTGAGTCCTATTCATTGTTCTTCAGGTTTCACGTATCACATGTTCTCTTTAATATGACGAATTTAGGAATAATAACAAGAAAGTAGAAGGGAGACTATTAGGAGGATAGGCAGAAGGGGGAAGAGCTCTGAGGGTGGGAAATAGGGGATAGGAGTAGATAAAAACACACAATATATATTGACTCCCTCTAAAATATGAAGCTAAAGAGGAGGGTAGGACAAGAGGAATAATGAGAAGTGAATGGTTAAGGCATGACTAATATGTGTATTAATATATATGTACATATATTATCTCACTTTTTGCAGAATATTTTATGCTAACTCATCTATTTATGCTTTTACATTAAATTTAATTTAACTTTTTTGAAAATTATGAAAATTAATTGTACAAATGTTCACTCCTCCAGTCTATTCACTCTTCCATATTAGAGGTAAGTCTAGATCCTTACTCCTGAGCCAAATTCTTAGGGCTTTTTTTATTTTGGGTTAGGGTCTCACTAATTTGCTAAGCTGCTTAGGCTGGACTCAACTTTGTGATTCTTCTACCTCAGTTCCCCCAAATGCTGGGATTATAGCATGTGCTGTCACATCTGGCCATAAACTGGTATCTCAATGTTAAAATTTGTATTTCTTTAGCTACTAGTGGGGTTGGTGAGTTTTCATTTTTTTGTTAGCCATTTGGGTTTTCTTTTGGGGGAATTGTTTTCTGTTTGTTTTTGTACTTCTATGTTTTCCATTTTTCCTTTATGAAGTGTAGCTATTCTACATGTAGCCTTGACATTAAACCAGCAATGATTTTCCTTGTTGCGGTTATCCTGTCCCAGTCAATTTGTCTGTGAGGTGCTCTGTAGAAGAGAGTCAAATCCATTTGTTTAAATGTATGTTTCATTTCATTTCATTACTATGAGATCACATAGATGTTTATTAACATTTCTTAACTTAAGTTTTACAAGTTTTTTGCTTTTTACATTTCAGTTTCATCTGTCTGAAGTTCTTCTTCATTTTATTGGAGGAACAAGTTTCTCTATAATTTTTTTTATTAAATTATACTCTGTCTCTCTCTGGTTGCACCTATTTATATTCCCTTTAAACCATCACCTTTCAGTCTGGCCTGCATTTGGCATTATTTAAAAATATTTTTCTGTCAGCTCTCTAGATGACAAAAGATCTGCTATGGCAGTTGAATAAGTGTTTGTTGAACATTTCTAATCTTTTGAGCATTTATTTCTTCACAGTCATTTCTTCTGTCCATCTTTGTTCAGATGTCATCTACTTGATGGGACCTACTCTGACTGTCCTGTTTTGAAATTGTAACCCCTGAATGCGTTTCTGATCCTCTTTAACCTACTCTATTTTTAGTTTCTTTTATATTTATCTTACCATCTTCAGATGCATAAATCATTTTGGTAAGTATGTATTGCCCACCTCTTATAGCCATTTCTGGCAGTTGTCAGCACCATGTGACAAGGGTTTCTGTCTGCCCTGTGCACTGCTGTGCCTGAAGAGTGCCTATTATGGGCTGCTCGGCATTACCCCCCCCCCCCCCCCCCCCCCCCCCCCCCCCCCCCCCCCGCCTCCATTCCCCACTTTATATGATGAAATCCTAACACACTGGCCGCAGTATCTCACAAACCAGAGCTTTCTGTTTGAGGAGCTCTTTATCTAATAAGCACATTTGCTTTTTCATTCTTATGGTGAAATTTGTTTTCCTAGTTTTTATTTTGCTGTTCATCTTTGTTTCTATTTAATTACCTTTTAACTGTGTTTACAGTGGGGTCTTAAAATCTTGTGCACAAATTTTTAATATCAATATTGGCAAATCAGTCATTTCTTAATGTACATGGAGTTACTGAAATTTTTATTGTTTTCATTTCTTTTTGAGTGCTAGCATTGTAGATTTTTATTTTTTTAATTTTTATTATTATTATTATTATTTTTTTTTTTTGGTCTTTTTCAGGCAGGGTCTCGCTATGCAGTTCAGGCTGGCCTTGAGCTCACTTTTGTGGCCCAGGCTGGTCTTGATCTCTCACCGATCCTCCTGCCTCAGCCTCCCAAGCACTGGGATTACAGGCGTGCGCCACCACGCCCGGCTAGCATTGTAGTTTTTAATTGTTATTAATTTATAGTGTGTTTAACTGTCTATTTACATTATTTTCTTCTTTACTGATGTTTTCAAATTAGCCTGAGAACGCTAAGTTAAGATTTAATAATGTCTTTTCTTGATTCAAATGTGCTTCATAAAAGTATATTTGCTTTACTTCCTTTATGTTTGTTGTTTTGCTGAAAAACAATGAAATTCACTTATATGGGCTGTGCGTTTTGTTTTTCAGTTGATTTTTGTTCATTCTGTTTTTGATAACTATGTTTTGGATGAGGGAAGTGTAATATTGGAATTTATATTTAATGTCTCATAGAGGGGAAAGAAAATTAGAATTACTGTCATTCTATTCAGCTAGATTAGAGGTCAACCTGTTTTTGAAGTTGTAGAGAAAGAGTAGCAAGCAGCTTCCTGGCAGTAATCTCAGCAAGATGTGGAGCATCTTTTCAGACAATCTGTTTTTATTTTTGAACATAATTTAACTAGTTACGATTCTCCTAGACTAAGGTGAAGCCAGTGAGCTGCCTTGCAGGCTTGGGGGGGTCCTGAAACCAGTTACTACTAAAGTGTTGCACCCCATCAGCCTCTCTTTCCCCACTTGAAGTTTGTAACAGTATGCCAGGGCCTACAAGACTATGGTTGTCATACAGGCTTCTTCCTGGGGAGCCGATCACAGAATCCACAGTGACATTTACATCACAGTCACTCTCATGTATAGCCTTGTCATCCGTGCTTTTAGAATTCTTAGCAGCAGTTCTGCTTGGGGTAGCAGTTCCACATGTGTCCTTCCAAGTCGTTGGCGGGGGGGGGGGGGGAGTTCTTCATGTAGTACAATTTAGAATTTCAGCTTTTCTCCATTCTAGTCTCCTGATATGTCTTATACAATTTCTGACAAGTGTATTTACTTCTCTCCTTTGAGACTGAAATAGAGGAAATTTATGTTTAGTTATTTCAGTTTGAAAAGGAAGTTAAATATATTTGATCATTTTAAGATCTTGAAGCCCACACTCTGCTGTGTTTTACTTAAATCTCTTCAATATACATTTTCATACATAGTTGAATTTAAACTTTTATATCATTTAATTTTTACCTAAGCTTATAACAGAAAAATTTCCTCTTTAATTTCTTGATGATAACTATTCCTTCTGGGGTAATGGAACCTCACTGTTGTTTAATTTGGATTTCTCTAATGGCCAGAAATGTTGAACTTTTTTTTTTTTTTTTTTTCTGAGAAGTGTCTGTTCACTTGAGTTTTTCAGTTTTTGATGGTATCTTTTAGTTTTTGTGTGATCTAGTATTTTTGAGTTTTAAAAATACATTTCCAATATTAGTCCTTTGCTTGAGCAGTAGCTAGCAAACAATTTCTTCTGTACATTGTCTCTCTCACCCTGTTCATTGTTCCCCTTGCTGTGTAGCAGCTGTGTAATTTGATATAACGCCATTAGTTGAGCCTTCGCATCTTTTTTTTTTTTTTTTTTGTGGGACCGGGGTTCAAACTTAGGACCTTCCACTTGCCAGGCAGGCACTTTTGTCACAGAGCTATCTCCCTGACCCCTTTGCATCATTTTTGTACAATTAGAGTCATGCCTGGAAAGTCCTTGCCTATGTCCATGATTTCAAGAGTTTTGCCTATTTTCTTCTGACACATTGCTTTTGTTTTAATATTTAGAATTTTTATTTTAAATTTTGTTTTTACTTGCTTACTTATTTATTTGGTACAAGGTCTTGCTACGCAGTTCCAACTCCTAGTGATCCTCCTGTCTTCGTCTACCCAGTGCTAGGATTACAGACATGCATCACTACACTTGCTTTCAGTGGCCAGCATGGTGTGCCTGGGATTCTGGGGCCTGAGTGGCATGTGGTTCTTAATCAAACCTCGGTCCTTGATTTGCCAGGCAGGCGCTTAGACTGCCAAGCTATCTCTGCAGCCTAATATTTAGAATTTTAATTTTAATTTAGTATACAGTGAGAGATATGGTTCCAGAGTCAATCTTCTGCATGCGAATGGCCTATTTCCCTGACACCCATTTGTTAGGGAGGCTATCTATCTTTTAGTATATGTTTTTAGCCCCTGTATGAAGATCATGGGCTGAATGTGCTGGGGTTGTTTCTGAATCCTCTATTCTGTTCTTCTACTGATCCAAATGTTTGTATTTGTGCTGGTATCACAGTGGGTTTTCATCATTTTAACTTTGTCATATATCTGGAAATTTCAGGTTTATGATACCTTCTGCTTTGCTCTTGTTGACCGTGATTACTTTTGCTCTTCTAGTTTCTTCTAAATTCATATGAATTTGGTCAAGGAAGTCATGGATAAAGGATTCCTTCTAAACTGTTGGTGAGAATGTAAAATACTAGTGTAACCACTATAGAAACCAGAGTGGAGATTCCTGATGAAGAACAGTCAAACTAGAAATTCTATTTAACCTAGATATTTTCATTCTGCGTATCTTTTCATATTACAGTAATAAAAGCATAACTCTGTTTATAGCAGAAAAATTCATAATAGGTAATCTTGGAAGCATCCTATATGTCTAAGATTCATAATTTAATGTAACATCATTTATTAATTCTTGGAGCTATTTCTCGTACAATTAAGAGTTCTATTCAGAAAGTCCTTGCCTATATATATGTTTTTAAGAGTTATGCCCATTTTCTTTTCCAGCACATTTCTTTTGTTTCACTATTTAGAATTTTTATTTATTTTTATTTTAATTTGGTATACAGTGAGAGGTAGATATGCTAAATGCTGGAAGCATACAATATGTACATCAACAAATCAATGGATAAATATAATGTTGTATTTAGACATAATAGGGTACTATTTTCCTAAACAGTAGGACACATATGAGTTATTTATAGGAAAATGGATGTATGTTGATACCATAATGTTAAGTAAGCACACAAACACAAACTTAAATGTCACATGGTTTCTTTTGTGAGAAAACTCTAAAGTGTAAGCAAAGCACAAGATAACAAGAAACAGAGATGAGTCTTTTGCAAATGGGAGAGGAACCAAGCGATAAAGGGAAGGGGAAGTTGGGAGGGAGAAAGGAATGTTAAAAGAACTAAGATGTGTTGTATGCATGAACCAACTATCATGGTTAATGTAATCATTGTGACCTGTGTATACATACATATACAAATCAAAATTAAAATTGAGCCAAACAAAAGAAAAATTTCCTAACATTTGGAAAATTTGTCTTTAATGGCTGTATTGTATTCCATGAGAAGGATATACAGGTATTGAATTTTACTCTACCATTTGACTTGGTTATTTTTGTGTGAGAGATCTTACACATTTATTTATTTATTTATTTATTTATTTATTTTTTGTGGGACCAGGGCTTGAACTCACAACCTTGCACTTGCCCAGCAGGCACTTGTGCCTCGGAGCTATCTCCCTAGCCCCTCTTACACATTTATTGATAACTAAATTTGTCATAAATATGTATCTACTGTTTGTAACACTATACTTCTTGACCCTAGTCATGGTGGTGAAGGATAGATGTCTTTGTGGGGTTTCAGGTCATCACGCGTAATGCAATGTATAGCTAATGTTTTTGGAGTACTTCAGAGGAAATATTGTATGTTTGATCTCGCTATTGTAGACATAGCTTCCATGATAAATAACATTTGAATTCCCCTTAAAGGCTTAGTAGAGTTTTCAGAAGTAGGAGCATGAACATTCAAAGTTGATAAAAATAACATAAATAAAGTCATGGTATAGAAAAATATGGCATTTAATGTTTACTTGTTTATCTATGCTTACAAGAATGTACCATTTATGTAGACTATCTTACCAAATACTATATCTCTTTTAAAAACTCTTTTATAGATTTTTATGGATAACAAGAAAATCTTGTGAAATATGCCATGTCTGCATATGTTTTCTTCCCATTTGTCTTAGTTGACAGCTATGAAAAATAAAATAGCAGGTAAATGGTTCGACATGTGTCTTTTGTTATTTTGTATCCTGAGTATAAAATCATTAGCTTTTAAGAATAAATTGTGGGAAATACATTTGCATCCTAGAAAGAATGAGACCAGCCTGAGTTATTTTCAGGGTCTTGCATGGAGATAAATGGGTAATTTTTTTGAAGAAATATCAAGGTGTTCAAAGCCATGTGAGAACTTGAATATAAAATTAAACTTCTTTTTGTCTTCACCCTTGCTTGTCTATAGTTCTTGTAACATTGGCAAGACTCAGGAACTACTGATAGTGAAGCCTGAAAATATAAGAAGTTATGTATTTTTATGTTCCCAGATTATATATCAACATGTGAAAACACCAACTCTGGAAACAAGGATACTTTCAATCAAATTATCAACAGGGCAGCAAAATTTGTTAAGGCCAGAGATAAGAATGCTTAGATGATATGTCAAGACTGTGGAAAGTACTCATTGCAGCAAGAGGTTAACATCTCCACTGAAATCACCTAAATCTTTGAGGTTGTATTGAAGTAAGTCGGAACAATGGCCCACGTCAGCAGCCCAATGAGCATCATGTGCTGCTGCTTCCAGTCTTTATGACTGACCTCAAGACAGTGAGACTATAGTTACCACACTGAGGAAGATTAAGAGCTTTGCACATCTATTAGCAAACCTACAGTTACCCAGCGGAGGAAAACATGCGAGATAAAATGCAACAAAGGAGAGATTTACATCAACTTAATTTATCCCAGCCACCAGCCTATTGTATGTAATAAAACAATTCTGAACTTTATGCAAGATAAAACTTTATGGCAATTGTCTTTTAATTTGAAAATTAGTACATTAGTATTTCTGAGGTAAATGTGTCTGTCATGCTAATGTATAAATAGTTGCATGCAATTTTTGATAATGAATATGTCATTGTGCTCTAGATAAACATAACATATATACTTAAATATGTGAAAGATGAAATTTTTACAAAGTTTATTATTTTTACTAGTATGTATATAATTCAGCACTATCTTCCTCTTTATAATTTGGGCATCAGAGGGTTTCTTCACATAACTTTCTGCCTAAAATTTTCTGACCCTCTGGCTAATGCATATTCTTGTGTAGGCTGAAATCAGCTGACAATTTTTTCTCAGTAAATGTATATCTCAGTAAATATGTATATATGTGTATTGTTTCATAATTACATAATTACATTGTTTCACAATTGCATATCTAATATGAATTAAATATAGTAGGCAACATGTAAGATAAAAGAAGGAGGGAAAGAGAGAGGGAAGGAGAAAAAGGTGGAGAGAGAGGCAGGTCATTTGCTTACCTTTCTCCCTTGGAAACATGAAACCTGAGGATTTTCCTTGAAGTGCCCACCTTGTTTCCTTGCACTAAATTACTACCAGCAAGTGAAATTTGTTACCTGTGTGAATAGACTGCACTTGTCTCAAATATGATTCTACAAAGATCTTGTTCTTATAGCATTTCCCTCAGGGACTCAGAATTGATTCATTCTACAGATATTTTGGTGTGGCTGCTGGATGCAAATCATTCTATAAATATTTATGCAAGGACTATGTTTGAAACACAAATGGATAATATCATTCCTGACCTCAAGGAGTTTATTTCTGATAAGAGAGGTGAGGAAATTATAGTTATCTGTAATAAAAGGTGAGCTAGACTAAGTTCTGCATTAATGTCCATTTAATATTTAAGGAGTAGCATGGAGTAGAATTTCGTGTCACAAATGTATTTTAATCTAAACTCGTACCAACAAAGAGTACTTTTTATATTCCTGTGCTCCACGGGTATGCTGCTGAGTTATTTTCAGAAAGAACACTGTCACTTTGCTGTTAAGAAACAAAGCAATTAGATGAAGAGTTTGAATTTTTCTGTGTACTTTGCCATATAGGAAGTTATCTTGCTCTTCCCACTCAAATAGTGAAAGCAAACAAACAAAGGAAAACACCTGCTTATTTTACCTCTAATTGTGTTTTTCTCCATCCTGGACCCCAAGGGCCAGATTTAGTCCACAGCTGTGCACCATGTGCGCCCAGATTCTGTGGAAATGTGTGCTGTTATCGGCACAGTACACGCTAATTCGCTCTCTCTTTTCTTCTAAAGGAATAGTTATGATTACATTTTTTTCATTTTAGTTTATTTTAAGAACATGCATGATAAGGAATAATATGCATATACACATAATTAAAATTATCCTTCAATTCATAATGGACACACTACTGCAGCTCGTTGCTTCATTTTTGGCAACTACAAAGGTATGGGAACAATTGCCCTCCCCATGGCCTACTTTTTCTGGAGAGAGGAAGAGGTCCAGCTGTGTTCACAGTGATTAATCTGCAGACTTTACCCAAGGAGTCATATGCAGCAGAGTCCTTTGTGAATTAGACTGGGAAATGTGAACACTCCATCTCTGCAATTAGTACATTACTGAGAAAGACAGGCGTGTGTGTGGGGGTCACAATGTACATAGTCAGCTTTTCTGGACTATTTTTGATGTTTATTCTAGATTTGGTATTTGGTTGTGCTTTATAATAGATTTAAAGTGTTGTCAGCTTTGCCACTGTGAATGTGCTTTCTTTCATAAGGGGATACAGTGCGAACTAATCAATTTAATGCACAGCAAAAGAGAAAAACAGCCTCTCTAAAGATTCTGTGGTGATTTCATCCTTGTAATTCACCCTTGTTTTGGAGGATACCAGTGATGTTCAGAGGCTTGGATAGCATTCTGAGCCATAGACTTTTTTCCTATATACACATGTGTGTGTATATATATGTATATACATATACATATATACATATATATAATTATATATTACATATATTATGTATGTAAATTTAAATGTGCTTTGTTTTATGATATCTGAATTTTCTCTTTAAATAATGGTAGTAATGGTTAGGTAATCATGACAGTAAATGATCTATCTATCTATCTATCTATCTATCTATCTATCTACATGAGCTCACTGTAATGTTAATCTAATTTAAATCCTGGTATTGTGTTAGGAAAATAGTAGCAACTAGTTATATGTGAGTGATAAATTAAAAGTATATTGATAAATATGTTAACATTAATCTTTTTGAAAATAATATCTACTTAAACTGAAAATAATATCTACTTAAATTCATATATGGGATAATATCTTCATGGTCAACCAGCAGATCTACGATGCCATGTACATTCACTCTTTCACCACGAAAAACTGACAGTTTTTGGAATTAGCAAGAATATGCTTGATTTGGTCTACAATATTACCATAAAATATTTTTAAAGTTTCCATCATTCATTCTTGACATTGATTGATGTTATATAGTATTTGAGGCACATTGTTTTTGTACAATTAGATTTGGTTTGGTTTCTTTCAAGGGTGTTTGTTTCATGCTGTACCAACATTAGCAACTACTGTAACATCTGCTTTTCCCTTCTGGACTTCCAGCAGAGGCTCTTGGCTCCTAAGAGAGGTGAGGATGCTGCCATCACCCTGTTTGTCATTTTCCCCACCGGCCAGGCCTAGCTCTTTCATGATGTCTGGGATCTTGTGGTACACATTGGGAAATGTGCTCCACAAATGATCAAGAGGCTGCAGAAAGGAGAGGAGGGAAAACTATAGATAGTTTCTCTTACAGAAATTATGCTGAAAAGATGTAATAGAGTTGAAGTCTGCTGGCTCTATTAAAAAGACCATTTGTATGAGTTAAAATGAGGTAGATGGATGTGAATTTTGATGAGATTGTGGCCACCTCAGTTGAATGAAGTGATGAAGGTGTACAGCAGAGTAGCCCTATTTTGTTCGAGGTTTCTAGTTGACTTATGCAAGAGTTATAGTTACACTCCTTCTATTTTTCCTGTCCACAACATTCTCTAGGGCATTCATTGGATAGGAAACTTTTTAAATTGCCCACACCGGCTGAAATAATAGAATACTATCTGATTTTCTACAACATCTAGCATTGTGGTTTGGATTATTTGATATTCTTACTAAGGCAAATTACTAACAGTGTAGTTTGAAGAATCGTGTGTAGTGATATTATTAAGTTTTTCCCCATTACACATTGACATTGATTTGGACAATGTTTCTATTTGTTTTAGCATGTCAGTGCTTTCAAATATCAGAGCATATGTTTAAAAAGTAGAAGTTTTTGTATCTTATCAGTCTTGCCTTTTGCTTCAGCCTTTTCTAGTGATTGCCATATTTCTGTTTTGAGAATGTCAAGGCCAGCACTGTGCAATCTTTCCTTGCATGTTTTCCTAAAGAAATGTCTTTTGATAAACAGATTTTTCTAGAATCTTTGTCTTGTCAAATTTATAGATCAGCTTTTACAGCTGTGGCAAAATGAACATGCTGAGCCTGTTTTTCGGATTCTTTTGAAAAAACGGAGTTATAAAATGTAAGACATATAGAACATTTCAACATATCTTTTTTGATTCATAGAGTTTTATGACTATTATAAAAATTAAAATTCAGTATCTACATTTCAAACTTTGCTGGATCTGTTTATTTTGTTTGTTTGTTTATTTATTTATTTATTTATTTTGAGTAGTTGAGTTGGGGAAAAACAAAGAAGTACCCATATAAGAAAAGACTTTTAATGAAAAATATTTCCAGCACTGAATCTATCATTCCATTTAGTGATTTCAGCATTTATAGCATATGTCAGTGATACATTTTGTTGATAAGTAATGATTCTCTCTGTAAGAGAAAAAAGCATTTCATAGCTTACTGTTGTTTTGTTAGACTATTTGTAACAAAACTGTATGATACAGTTAGAAAAGGAGAAATTCTGCTGGCTCTGTCTGTGCTTAATTGGGGAACATTTTGAGTTTTCCTGAAAGTTACTAGCTTCTATTAACAAATTCTGGACTTTAAAAATTCAAGCTCTTTGTTTAAATACTTTGATGACAGATTGATTTTTTTCCTATGAATTCACTAATAAAAAATTTTAAAAATATCATGCCAACCATAATGGTAGAAATAAAGCATTACCAGTTCCTTTACAGGCTTTTGGACTCCGTGCCCTAATTACAATATCTACCCTCATAATTAAGGTAAACAGTGTCCTCAGTTTAGTGGTTACTGAAAGTTTTATTATATTTTTTCTTACACTAGAAATATGTACAATTTTGTATTTTTCAGGTTTTATATAAAGCTTGTTTTTCTTGCCCATTGGGTTATGTAACAGTCCAGACATTTTGATGAATGTAGCTGTATATTGTTCATTTCTTAACATTGATTATTTGTGTCTTCTCCTTTTCTTTATCAGTCTGACTAAACTGTTGTCAATTTTATTGATCTTTTGAAACAACTGACTTCCAATTTCTTCAGTTTTTTGGCTTTTAACTGCAATGATTTTTGCTTTGGTCTTTATTACTTCCTGTCTTCTGCATGTTTTGTGTTTCTTTTCCTTTTAGCCTTTAATATAAAAAATCATATAATATACTTTAAACTCCTTTTCTATACGAGCATAAAATTCTGTATATTTGCTGGTGAGACTTGTACTGTCTATATCCCACACATTGTGTTTTTATTAGTAAAACATTTTCTAATTTTCCTTGTGGTTTCTTATTTAGCCTTTGAGTTATACAGAAATATATTTTAAAATTCTAGATATTTCACATTTCATTAGTTTCCACATTTCTCTTTTATTTAATATTTTTATTAAAAATAACTGGTTGGGTATTATCAAATTGTTTTTGATATAGATTGGTAAGATTATATCGTACTTTCTGTTGAGAAACTGATAGATTTTTTTGAAGCTGATCTCCATTATATTACATATACTCTTTTGTAACTTGCTTTTTTATTTTTTTGATGTATTTTAGTATAGGATATACAGAGTCTCACTATAGGGATTGGACTCACAGTGATCCTCCTGCTTACAGCCTCCCAAGAGCTGGGATTACAGGTGTGCATCACCATGCCCAGTCTCAATTGCTGTGTCAGTGCACCTCGGGGGTGGTGCCAGCACACCAGGCCCAGGAATTGAACTCCTGGCCCCTGCATCTATTTGCAGGAGCTTTGTTCTGCTGAGTTATTTGGCTGACCCATAGAAGCACAAATAGCAGGGAACTGTAGTCTGCAAAGCCAAGTTGTTCAAATATTTTGTATTCTGTCATCCTAAATACTTTTGTCCTTAATGAGGGAGCATCATAATCAATGATGGCAAAAATCCCTGATAAATTACAAAGGAAAAACAAATGAACCTAAAGTTGTAATAGAAACTTGCAGAGCCCCAATATGAATGGCCGATAGAATACATAAGCAGAAAAGTAATGGTGTAATAGAAGACTTGAAGAATGCAATCAGCCAACTGGACCCCATTGACATTAACAGAGAATTTTATCCTACAGGAGTTGATTATGTATTCTTCTCAAATGCTCATGGGACTGTCATGAAAACAGACATAATCTGGCCCATAGAACAAGTCTCCATATCAACATAAATTAAAATTATAAGCTTATTTGTAGAGTATGGTAGAATTATAATAGTAATCAATAACAAAAATATGTCTTTAAAAATCCCAAGCAGTTAAAAAAATTACACAATATGCTACCAGTCTATCCATGGCTTAGAGTCATATGGAATATTAAAAAATTATAAAAATAAAATAGCAAGATTTTGTAGAATATTATAGCTAATGTGATTTTTAGCGGGAAATTTGAAGCATTAAATATTTTATTAGAAAGAAGTTGGCTTCAAATCAACAACTTGAGCTTCTACCTTGAGAAAAAAAATATAACCCAAAGAAAGCAGAGCTAATTAAGTGCTATAAGAAGAGAAATAAATGAAGTTAGAATTAGAAATAAGAGAAAATCAATGAAAATTGAAGTTGTTCTTTGGAAACAGCAATGACCAGTTTGATTGAGGCATACTGAGCAAGGGGAATATTGAGAAGATACTTTTACTTGTGTCAGGAATAAAGAATACTAGTACAGATCTTTCAGTTATTGAAAAGACAATAAAAATAGAAACTTTATGCACATGCATTTGACAGTCTAAGTGGAGCTGACAAGTTCCTTAAATACAAAATCTAGAAAGACAACTTGAAGAAGAAACAGATAACCTGAGTAGAATACTCATTAAATAAAGTGAAAACAATTTAAAATTAATTATGTGAAAGCTCCATAGTTTTGTCCAGACTCCATAATTTTGCCAGCCAATTCTAGGGAATATTGATGGCAGAAATAACACCAATTCTACATAAACTCCTTCACAGAGAATAGCAGAAGACACTTCCATGTTATTTTTCAGAAGCCAGTGTTATCCTGATGGTAAAACAAAAGCATTACAAGATAATAAAAGTATGCACCAATATCATTTATGTACATGTTCTGAAATTATCATCTAACTATGAATGTATCTCATCATTCTCAATATATATGTATATATATATATATATATATATATATATATATAGAGAGAGAGAGAGAGAGAGAGAGAGAGAGAGACAGACAGACAGAGACAAGGAGAGAGAGAAAGAAAGAAAGAGAGATAGAGAATATGACAAGATATATATCTTGTCATTCTAGCAAGGATTTGGGGATACAAATTTAAACAGGAGAATTTTTAGCATCCCACATGTTAAATTTGTTTTGCTTTATTTAAAGCCTGTCTCAGATTTTGACATTTGGACTTTCAATTAAAGTCAGACCTTTTGTTGAGTTTGAGTTGATTAACCTTTTGCAGTGGATAACTTTCCTTTTAATAGTGCCAAGATATCCTCTGAGGAAAGAATCCCATGAATACTTATTTATAGTCATAATATTACAGTTCATCAGCCTTCAGTTTTCATATTTTAAATCAGATTAAAGTATTAACTAGCAAGGAAAATTAAGCTTGCTTTAAAGAGTTTTTTGTTCTTTAACAAAAATACTAACCATTAAACCTACTTGGCATTGCATGTAGAAAATTTGGATTATGAGCGATTTTTTTGAAACACTATGCTACATCTTATAACTGGAGGCTGCCCTGGCTTGGAAGCTGGCTGACTCTAGACTGAAGCCTCTAGAAAGTGCGAGCCAATAAGCCTCTGCTTCTTCAGGTTGTGAGCATCAGGTATTGTGCCTCTGTGGTAAGAAAGTAACTCAGAAACAGTGTGAGGTGTCATGCTCTGCAAGGCTTAGCTATAATTCAGCTTCCAACTTCACCTTGAGGTAGGCCAGGGCACTCTAAGCTATTCTACTTTGAGGTCTCACACTAAAATCTAGAGGGCAAATGAATTTTTAGTTCTATCCACTGCTCCATCTAATACATTTCTTGTCTCCAAAACCAACCCTTTCCATATGAGTAGATATAAGAGAGTTCACAGACTGTGAGACTTTGCGTACTAAAAGTAAGAAAGATCTGGGTAAGCTTGGTTGAGGCCACTAGTAGTATCATTCCAGTTGTCTTGTGTTTTCTTGTTGTTGATTTGTTTTCATTTTTTATGTTCTATCTTTTTCATATTCATACATTTTCTTCTATGTGGTTCAAATCTTATTTGAGTCGTTAAATACATAGCTTTAACCAAGACTTCAAGTGTAGTAGAAACTCTCTTTCCCATTGCTGATGGCAGACTCTTCAGTTACTGAAGCAGCTCAATGGGAAATGCCTATTCATGCTTTAGGGCCATCCTTGTGCTCTTGTAGTTACCCAGATAGGAATGTACTGTGTGTTGTGGTTTCTTGGGTGGGAGAAACATGAAGCATGTCTGGTCTTCAATATCATTAGCCATTATTTTTCTTTTCTGAAAGGAAAATGGTACAACAGAATTTTTTAACAACTGAAAAAAATTTAAAAAGTGATTCCATAACGGTGAGAGTATGGTGTGGAAACCAGGGCCTTGGAAAAATGTGGGGAAGGTAGGAGAGGATGGGGAAAGCTTGATGAGTGGGTGATGAGACAATTTTTGCTGTGGTATTTATTATGCAGTAGGATAACTACAGGTAACATTGATGTACTATATATGTCAAAAGAGCTACAAGTTAAGATTTTGAATGTTTCTGTAATGAAGAAGTGATAGATGGCCGAGGAAATAGATACATTTAACATGATTTGAGCAATATATAATGTATGCCTAGCTATACCAAAACAACACGTGCCATGTCATTATTATAGTCTTTTATGTTGTATGTATCCACTTAAAATTAAATATAGATAAAACCAATGGCCTAAAGATTTTACAAAAGGAATAGAAATAAACATAGTTTATACTCATTGAAGATATCAATAGCAACTTCATTTCACCATGTTCCAGAGCACTCGATAGAATGTAGTGACTCCCTCTTAAATTAGCTATGAAAAGTAGCTTTGGCTCAGAATCTTACCAAAGATGTGGAACACATGACTGCTGTCCACGAGAATGTGTTCTTTTACTGTCTAGCAGTGGCTTTGAGCAACAGCCATATAAGGTCAAAGAAAGTGGTCAGGAGTAAGAACGCATGAGGAAACAAAAGAGATGAAAGGGATCAGTGATTCACATCAGCTTGGAACTCAACCTTAGTCAACACAGGAGTTAACTCTCTTCTTTTCTTCCATCTCTAGGCAGATCCAAACTCACTGAGTAGAATTATACAGGTAGAACAGTCTTAACAGCTCAAGGATTGTCCTGCTCCTTCAGGCAGCATGAGAGTGAGCATCCAATCTCTCCCTAATTCGTGGTTTTTCCTATGGTGAGATTTACAAGTTTTATAACAAATGAATCATTATGGAAATGTCACTACTTTCTTTTACTTGACTAGATTCAAAACTAGGTTATCAGTATCTGAAATCATCTCAAGAATTCAAGCCCTTATTAACCTCATTGTGGGTTACCCTAAATGTTCTACTTTATGATCTTATTTGTTTTTTTAATGTGTATCCCCTTCCTTTTTAAAATTTATTATTATTATTACTATTATTATTATTTTACAATAGTTAACACATTGCATAATGTGGTCTTCATTGTAGTTGTTCAGAGTACAAGATGCAGATATGATTTCTTATCTAAACCTCATTATTAGTACAGATCTTTCTTTTCATTGCACAAAGAGAAAGTAGCTGTATATTTAGTCCATTAGTCCATAATAGTGGATTATCAGCTCACCTGTCATTGTTGGAAGCAGTTGACTTGAGCCTTTTAAAACTCAGCATATTAATATGGCTTTCATTTTTATACCTTATGGTTAGACTTTTCTGCTGGATGGTTAAAACCGAGATAAAGCAAGACCTGTGTTACAAAGAGTATGTAACTTCTGTATTTAACAAGGTCAGTAAGGTCCCCTCAGGGTTTACCCTGGAACCATGTACTGTAATTTGTAACACTTTTGTCAGTGCCAGCCATCCGGATGAATCACGGCCAATGCTTGACCATTTTGCTCTCTGTGGAATCCTGAGAGAATGTTTTCTCTCTAGCTGTCTCTCCTTAGGCACACTTTACATCATCTATCACTTTCCTCTGTGGCCCCATAGTCTCCTCCCTTTCCAATCATACTCAAACTTTCTACTTAG
Organism: Myocastor coypus; assembly: GCA_004027025.1. NCBI lineage: Eukaryota > Metazoa > Chordata > Mammalia > Rodentia > Myocastoridae > Myocastor > Myocastor coypus. The sequence continues at coordinate 3,613 of PVJA010017265.1, read as the reverse complement.
TTGCAGTAAGCTAGACCCAATGCAGTTCTGCCCTAATCAGTGTTTATTTAATATGCACGTGGTTTTTCAAATTAAATGGCATTTAAATAATAGGGCCAGACATTCTGTTGCTAGGATCACTAGCATCAGAATGTGTATATTTATTTTTTGTCACATTCTCCTTAAAGAGTTTTTTTACTGTAATCTTGGCATCCTTTCCCTATGCAATCAAAAGTAGACAAACTAAATCTTTTCTTTAAAATCCTCTCACACCTATTATGGTTCACTGGCTTGGTTCATTGCCCTTAATCTTGTATAGATAACAGAAAGAAGACAAAGGATGCTTTCTACATTCAGTAAACATAAACACCCCTGTGTGTCGTTTCAAAAATAACATTTATAGAAGAATCAGATCCAAACTGAGATTTTATTGTCCCATTTTCGAGGGTGCATCAGTAGAAGCTTAGGATGAATAGGAGCTAGATCTGAAGAGATGTAGAGAAAGTCAGGCAAGGAAAAGGAATGCAGATATTTCCAGGAGCAAAAGTGAGTCTGATCTTGGGGCTGGGGAGATAGCTCCGTGGCACAGGTGCGTGCCTGGCAAGTGCAAGGTTGTGAGTTTGAACCCTGGTCCCACAAAAAAAAAAAAAAAAAAACACCCTACAAAAATGAATCTGATTTATGTGCTCTTGGTGGGAGGGATCCCTTGGTGGAGGGATTACTTGGTGGGAGGGAATTATTCCCACCAACACTTGTGAATGGAGTTGGGATGAGAATGGTTACCAGGAGCAGTCCAGCAGGAAAAGGGGATAAGCTCTATTTATAAAAGGCCCTGGATGACAATTCAGGAGTTGGTATTTAACATGAATGGAATGAATTCCATGTATGGAATTTTTTGAATCTTTTGCAAATACTTTTTCCAAATTTAATATGCTTTTTTATAAAAGTAAATAATTTTAGTTGTAAATCCCATCAGTGGAAACACATGAGTCCTCTTTTCTGCTAACAGTCCACAGACCTGAGGTTACATGCAATACTTTGTGTGTATTTATGCAGTTATTCTATGATTGTATAAACCTACAGAGTCACCATATATACACATACAAAATTTGAGTAAAACTGAGACCATAGTATGTGCAAGAGGATTTTAAAGAAATGTGTTTCTTCCATATTTTGTTAGAATCATTGTAACTAGGACCAACAGTTTAAGGAAAGGTAGGTTGTGGCATATTGGGAAAGATTGGTTAATATGACTAACATTTCTTCAAGATGTTTTATTCAATGGTAAAGGCCTGCCACATGGAGCATTTCACTGGGTTGTATGAAGTCATATTCATTATTAAGGAAAGGAAGAGTTAGCAGGATTGGATAGTAGAAACAAAATAAGTTAAATTAGGAAATAACATTTTGAGTCAATGAAACTTCATATAAGAAGACAAATTAAGGAGAATGTGAACATTTTCATTACCTCAATTGTGTGACAGAGATAAGATCCTAAGGGCATATGGAGAGGAATTTGCTTAAGCAAAAAGTGGTGAACTGCTTGGAAATTTTTTGGCTATAAGAGATTGTATTTCCCAATAGGTTCTTAGTGGTTTATAAAGTGTCACAGCTTGGGACTTTAACGTAGTGGCAAGCTGTTAGGTTGTGACTCTTCCACAGGTTTCTAGATCTGAGAGAAATGGCTACATCCCTCCAGCACACACCAGTCAGTGTATGTACAAGCCCATCTCAGCACTGTTCCTGTCTCCAACTGAGTCATTTAGCAGCAACAGGAAACTCACGATAGATGCTGGATGCACCAGTGCATTTTTATTACAGAAAGGAATTACCACATAATTTGTGACAACTGGTACAAAATAAAATGCACTGTACTTTATTAAAAACACAAGGAAAGATATTATTAAAAGCAATAGAATATAACATTTCTCTCTTGATTTTTTTTTGTCACTTTCTTGATTTTTTAAAAAATTTGCCACCTAATATTCTAATTAAGGAAAACTTAATTATTATCACTTTTACCATTTATTTTATATTGTACAATGTTCATTTTAAATGCAGGTATAAGTATATTTAAATGACTATGTAGCATCACAGAAATTTTATAATTAGTGTTTTTCATCTCCCATATATTTAAATATTTCATTAATAGAAGGATAGTAGAAAAGATACACAAAGCTGATTCCATGGTTTTATCTTTTATAAGCATGTATTCTGTCGAATTCTTTTTTATTCACTGATAGTGTAAACAGAGGATTGCAATCTCCCTTTCCCATCTTTCCCTTCCCTTGTACCAGAGGTTTCTGTGGCAAGTGCTAGGCTAACACGAGAGAGAGACATGAGCGCAAAGAGTTTAGCAAGAAAGAATTATCAAGCTCCTCAGTGACCTGTGTGTTTTAGATCATCACTGCCTTTTGTCTATGCTGTAAGCAAGTTCTCATACAATGGGGCATGTGATACTTAGTCAATCACAGATGTGACCCGCTTCTTTGTTCTGTACTTGTCTGTAGTTGCACTGAAGTCCTGGAGGTCGCTGCAAGCACTGGTGAGGACAGCAAGGAAAAGTGAAATTGTGTGTATCTCCTCTGCTTACTGGTGCGGCTCATGTCTGTCTGTACTTCTACAAAATACCAGAACAAAGACAACATTACTAGGAATGGTGAATGGTTAGAAGAGTATAAACTAAGTTTAGGACCTTTCATGGCTGGGACCTTGTGAGAATACATGGGCTAAATGCCTACGAATTTAGCCCTGATTATGGCTGAGAGCTATCTATTACCTTTGTATCAAACAGGACTCAAGTCTTTGTCCTAGAGGGACTTGCTCCAAGGTAACTTGCTGCCAATGCAACCCTGTGAAATGGCCAGGGCAGAGAGAGCTTTAGCATAGCATCTTCTCAGCCTCATCAGTGTGAAGGTGCTCATTACAGATTGCCTTTCTCAAAAAATTTCTAAGGGAGCCAGGTGTGGTGGCTCATGCCTGTGATCCCAGCACTTGGGAGGCTGAGGCAGGAGGATTGGTGCGAGTTCGAGACCAGCCTGGGCTACAAAAGTGAGCTCAAGGCCAGCCTCAACTGCATAGTGAGACCCTGTCTCAAAAAGACAAAAAAAAAAAAAAAAAAAGAAAAAAAAAGAAAAAAAAATTCTAAGGGAGAAATCTCTGCATGACAAAGGTTAAACTGAAAATATCCAGCTTAAAAATTCTGTAGACACTGTAGACCTTTGTATCTCTGTATTTGGTTTGGGTGAGCATGGGCCCTGAGATTGCCTCCTGCTCCTTGTTGTCATCATTTTGTATGGAAGCGACCTCTGCACTTTGGTGGCGTTATACTGTGTCTATGGGCGTTTGGTCTGGAGACTCCAAGCTGGTTCCTCTACAGAGGTTCCTGACTCTGTGTTGGAGCTTGGGCTGCTAACTGCTGTGAAGCCTGGCAGATGTGGTCTGTAGGTGGGGGTGGAGCTTTGGGATTGAGTAGTCCTGGTAGGCTCGTGGACCAGATCGGTTGCCAAACGAGATGTTTGATGGGTTCGGTGCTGGAGCTTGGGCTGGAGGGGTTCAAAAAAAAGGGGGGGGGCGGGGGAAGGGAAGGCAGGCCAAGGATCCTGAGCCAGCAGGTGAGCGGGCTCTGCTACCA
>PVJA010017264.1:0-41944 GCA_004027025.1 Myocastor coypus | reverse complement strand
TGAAGAAATGCTCCCCATCGCTAGCTATTCGTGAAATGCAAATCAAAACAACACTTAGATACCACCTCACCCCAGTAAGGATGGCTATCATAAAGAAATCAACCAGCAACAAATGCTGGAGAGGCTGTGGGGAAAAAAGAACCCTTCTCCACTGCTGGTGGGAATGCAGATTGGTGCAACCATTATGGAAAGCAGTGTGAAGGATTCTTAAAAAACTAGAATTGGAAATCCCATTCAATCCAGCTATCCCCCTACTGGGAATTTTCCCAGAAGAACTGAAAACACCATACCATAGCGATATCGGTGCACCTATGTTTATAGCCTCCCAATTTGTAATAGCCAAATCTTGAAAACAACCAAAATGCCCATCATTTGAAGAATGGTTGAAAAAGATGTGGTATTTTTATACAATGTAATATTACTGAGCTATAAAGAACAATAAGCTGGAAGACTTCATATACAAATGGATGTATATTGAACATATACTCATTCATGAAATAAACCAGACCTACATGTGTGAATATCATATAGTCTCCCTAGTATAAAAATTCTAAAGAAGAAATAAAAACTTAAGGGTATAACACAGTTGAATGTATTTTGGATTAAACAATGAAATGACTGGAAGCAGAAAAGACAGGAAACATAGCAGTAACAAAACCATGGACTTATGTGCACAGAATGAATTAGGTATTGGTCCTAAGAACCTTTAAAAGGTTCATCACATTGATCATAGCACCACAGAACACTAAAACTATACTTGGAATGCATGTCATTTTCATCTTTTTGATGTGTAGTGCTCCCAATGTAAACTCAGTTACTGTTATACTCTCTCAAGTAAATGGTTGGTTAACAACAAAAAAAGAGTATTCCTTGAGTGTAAGAGACTGGGCAAAATGCTATAGGCTTGACAGGCTACAATTTTGTATATCCTTGGTTTTCCAAAAGTCTTCATAAAAATTGTGTAACTGCTTTTAACACATTATATAGAGAGTTATTAAAATATCAGTGATTGCTGGAAAATATCAACATCAATTCCAAGCTAAGTCAAAGATGTTTGATATTCAGAGAGCCAGTGATGTTAAGATCAATTACTTATGTTACAGAGTAATAGTATCACGTAGCTTCTCTGTGGAGGGTTGAGAATGTAAGTTAACAGACCAGAAATTGGAGAAAAAGAAGGGCTGTGAGATAGCCAGTATTTTGGCCCTAGGTCTTCAAGGTCAGTAAGGACTAAGGACATAAGAAAACCTGTGCTGTAATATCCTATAACTCAGAGGTGTCCCAAATTTTCTGGTCAAGGAGATTATGGGACCTCAGAGGAAAGAGATAAATGAAGTATAGTGCATCTAAGGAGAGTCACCCAGAGAAAAACATTCTCTCAGGCTTTCACAGAAAGCAAGTGGTCAAGCAATGGCAGTGACTCCTCCCGAAGGCTGACACTGACAGCAGTTCTACAAAGTACTGTACATGGTTCCAAAGTTAGTCCTGAGGGGATTTGACCTTGGAAGATACAAAAGATGAATGTTTTGTTATACAGATCTTACTTTAACTTACCCTTGATCACCCAGCAGAGAAGCTTAATTACAATGCATGAAATGCAGAGCTAGATTGGTGTGGTGAGCTGTAGGAGGCTTGGATCAACAGCTTCCAATGTTGCCAGTTTCACCAGTGGACCACTGCAATTGTGGAACATTGTGCTGTTCATGCAGCTGTTTCCTCTTAGTTCAAAGAATTTTTTTCTTTTGTTTTCTTTCTTTACCAATATCAGTTGGAAGGTGTGTCATGCCCACACCCTGTGCTTTGTCTTCCTATTGTGAGGATAATATGCAGTGTGTCAATTGTTGTGAATGTACTACTGATGTTTTGTCAAACTATCATGTTGATATTTCTTATGAAAATTAGTTAAACAATTAAAAAATAAAATAAAATATTAGCCCCCCCCCCCATAAAAAGGCCAAATGATCATTAGAGGTCAAGGTAAGCCCATCAGTTATGCCCCAGGCCTCCATTGTCTTGTTCAGTAAAGGGGTGTCTACAGAGGAGCTTTTGTAGATCGTTGAGTGAGTGGTATTTTGTTTTGTTTTCTGAGTTAGCGTAATTTTTAAAAAAGTAGTGAAAGAGATAAATACAAGTAAAGTTAACTGTTTAAGCCCATAGGTACCTCTGACAAGTCATAAGACATTCATAGATATGCATAAGGTACAATAGCTTCTCCTTGTATAGTCAATAACTTCAACTTAGAGCAAGATTTATTTTTATTTTTCAAGTTTTTACTAGCATATGTTTATAATACATAATGCCATACATTGTGGGAAGTCAGTATATGAATATTACATATCTTAATTATTTTTTAAAAAATGTATTTAGTGTAGGGTCTACAGGGTCTCACTACACAGATCAGACCTTCTAATGATTCTCCTGTTTTCACCCTCCGAAGTGCTGGGATCACAGGTGCATGCCACCATGCCCCGTCTCAGTGGCCATCTTAGTGCACCCCAGAGGCAGGGCCAGCATGGCCCATGTGGGATCAAACCCCAGTCCCTGTTCTCTGCTGAAGCACATGCTTTAATCTCCTGAGTTATCTGGCTGGCCCTACATCTTAATTCTTTTGACATCTTCTCTCCTTCCCTGTATTCTTGGTCCCCTTCCTTTTAGAGAAAGATCTCCTTGTTTCCTATTATTTATTCTTTATTTTGTTCTTTATTTGTATTTTGCCTTTCTCATATAAGGCAAACAAACCATGCAATATTTAAGCTTGGGTATCTGATTTATTTCCCTTAATTATGGTCTCAATGTACAACCATTTTCCTACAATGACTGAAGTTCATCCTGCTTTCTGGCAAACTCTATTGTGCAAAAATACCAGGTGTTCTTTGTCCATTTGTTTGTTGATGGACGTACATGCTGCTTCCAAGATTTAGCTGTTATAAATTGAACTGCTATAAATATAGGTAGGCATGGATCACTGTTATATGATGTCTTCAATTCTTTTGGAATAGTCCCTAGAAGGGAAATAGCTGTGCCAAGTGGAATTTCTACCTTTTGTTTTATTGAAGGATCTCCATACTGATTTCTGTAGTGGTTTTCCTACTTTATATTCCCATCAACCATATAAAAATGTTCTTTTTTTCCTGCAGTATTGCCAACATTTGTTGTTACTTGATTTCTTGATGATAACCATTCTTTCTGGATCAAGACTAGGATTTATAATTCCATTATTGTGGTGAACAAACTAGGCAAAAATATACTCATACTAAATGATGCTCCCAGTGGAAAATCTCAGTTGGGTGAGTGAATGTAGCCTTCTGGGCATGTTTTATGTGAAACAGACCAAGTTGGACTGGAAATAGTGCTTGTTACCAGGTGTTGCAACCCATGTCTAGATATCCCCTCAAAGCCTCATGTAGTCATAGGTGTGTTCTTTTCAGAGGTGGATGGTTCTACATTGTGTGATGCTGGGATTAAGGGTGTGTGATTACTAAATTAGTCCACTCATTGGCTTGGCGTAGTTCTGGGTGCTAGTGCTACTCATCCTAGGGCAAAAGGCAGGTAATCTAGGTAGAACGTAAAAGGACAGAAAGAGGCTGCTAGTTGCTTGCTATGTGTTGCTGCTGATGCTTGTCTTCTCTGTGAGGTCCTCTGCTGTGCCACCTTGCCTGGAGCTAGCCCTGTGCCCTGAGACCTGTATAAACCATGAGCCCTAATAGCCTTTTCTCCTTTAACTTTGGGTGGGGCATTTTGTCTCAACTGAGACACCTGAGTGTTGCCTGCTAGTCTTGGCTAGTCTGGAAAGGCTTGCCTCGTAGTGATGCTGCAGCACCAATGTGAGAAACAGCTAGAAGGTTTCCAGCTTTCCTAGTTTTATAGTGAATATGGGTGACTGAGAGCCCCACTTCCCATCCCCCGAGTTCTAAGCTAGCGTAGGCTGTACTTTGGACCTTGTTGGTAGAGATCAGTTGTGTGAAAGAATTTGGCCTTGGAAGGGGAGTCCTTTCTTTCTAAGATTAAGAATGGAAGTGAGGATTTAAGAAAATTAACTCTAAAGCAAAAAGCCTTGCTGCCTGTTGTAGTGAGCCAAAAGAAACGATGGGAAAAATGGATTAATATAGCCTCAGAGATCTCAGTGAGTCCCACTCAAAGTGAGGCCTGAGCCACCAAAACGTCTTACATTTATTGAGGGTTAGAAACAGGCTAAGAAACATGCATAACTAATTTGGTGTAAACAAACCATTGTCTATATTACCTTCTGGCATACACCAGACTCCCAAGTTTATATATCCCTGATTGGTAACTTCCCAGATAAAGGAACAAAGACCACACAGGGCTCTGCCTCCAGGAATCTGTTACCTGGTCTCCAGTGTGGTGGGATTACAAGGGGCAGTTTCCTTAGGGTTTGCTTTTTTTTTCATTGCTCCCTGGGGACAGTAAGCTTCTGACTCTTATCACTGCCACTCCCACCCAGGGTGCGCTGACTGAGACCACGGTGAGCTTTGTGACTCACAGCATCTAACTACTTAGCTTGCCTTCTCCACTCAGAAGTAAATATTTTCAGCCTGAGCAGCATTTACAGAGATAGCTCTGAAACAGCTGCATCAGCTTAGAATGTGTGAAAACCACTCAAGAATAAACCATGAAAGTAGGTTTTGGAAATTAAAAAAAAAAAATCCCAAACAGAAACAAACCTCCAGGGATGTTTTGATGTGTATGGGGTTATCAGCAACGGTTTATCAAAATACAGTGCAGGAAAGTTGGGACTGCATTTGGTTTCCCTGCCTCTTCCTGTTTGTCTCCTTAATAGATTTGTCACTTTGGTTACCATAGCGCTGCTCATTGGTATTCCTTGGGTGAGATACTGCCATGCATCTCCTCATAATTGCACTGAGCTACAGAATGTTTACTTTTAGAACTCACTCAGCTCAGGGATCTTTGTGTGTGTGTGTGTGTGTGTGTGTGTGTGTGTGTGTGTGAATTTAAGTTTGTATAAAAATGGTGGCTATCATTCTGTACATTTTGTGTCACTGGCATAGTGAGCCCAAGCTCCCTTCACCCCTGATGCCATTGCTCATCTGTTGCTGTCCTAGGAAGGCAGGACGAGCTGCTGTCTCCACCCCTGGTGATGGCAGAGATCATCTTTCTATGTTGGCTCCCTTGGATGCAGGCTCTGTGAGCTGTTATCCCTGAGTGGTGCTGCTAAATTTCTAGAGAGGATTAAGTATCTTTCCAAGAGTATTTTCCTTTTGCATTTTCACCGCTCTGACTGTCTTTGCCTCACCAGTGAGGAGTTCTGTTACTCTTCCCTGTGACTCTAACTCAAGATAATACCTGTGTCTGCTAGCATAAGTGGCTGGAGCTGCAGGGCATTGCTGATTTAAAAACCCTGGCATAGCAGTACGACCACTGGCTTCTTGGAATATGGCCAGTGAAATGAGTGATCTCTTAGCTTACATTTGGAAGGCAAAATGACATTGAATGAATTACACTTGAATCGTCATCATATCCTTCAGTTACTGCAGTGATTTTCAGGGCTTAGATTAATGCATGTTGTACATGCAGTTACTCTTTCTTGGATTCCATGGATTAAATTCATTGAAAGAGATGCCTTAGCTTTACTTTGCCACTAGCTTTTCTTCTATGGAATCAGTTTCAAGTTCAAATACATTTGGCCTGATAAATTGACTGCATGTGGAGGGACTTAAGAATGCATTTAAGTATGACATCAAATAAATGACTCAGTGACAAGGTGTATTTCCACTTAGATCAGCATAATTCAAAATGCGAGAAAACATGATTTAGCTGGCTGGGCTGAAAGACAATTTACATTACTGGATGGGAAGAAATTGCTGGGCATTCTGAGATTTGGTAATTGGACATAGGCAACATTTATTGTGTTTGCTGTGAGACAACTCTATTGTGGGGCAGTTGCAGCTGTTTATGTGGCTGTTATTTCATTTCATTGTGTGTTAGAAGTCTAATCTTTATTCATAGTTAAGATTATAGTCCAATCCCCAGTCCTCTACTGGGGAATGGACCCCTCCTGTGATTGAAGTGCACCCTCCATTCTTCACTTCTCCCTCTGTGATGTGACTTTGTAGGAAATTTTATTAGGGGAAGTATGCTTGTCCTGCATAGTGAGACCCTGTCTCAAAAAGACAAAAAAAAAAAAAAAAAAAAAAAAGATTATTTTATAGTAGTTGCCCAAAGAGTCATATACAAAGAGAGTGCAGGAAATTTGTCTACGCAAGACCAAAAGAATGCAGCTGAACGTCTGGATCCCATGACAATGTCCTGCATGAACCTAGATGATTGAAGCCCATGTTGATGTCAAAACTACTGATGGTTATTTGCTTTGACTGTCCTGTGTTGGCCTTGCTAACAAATACAACAATCAGATAGGGAAGACCTCTTATGCTCAGCACCAACAGATCCATCAGATCTGGAAGAAGATGATGGAAATCATGACCCGAGAGGTGCAGACAAATGATTTCAAGGAAATGATCAATAAACGGATCCCAGACAGCATTGGGAAGGACATAGGAAAGCCTTGCCCATTTATCTACCCTCTTTATGATGTCTTTGTCAGAAAACTAAAAATGCTGAAGAAGCCCAAGTTTGAATTGGGAAAACTCATGGAGCTTCTTGGTGAAGGTGGTAGCTCTGGAAATCCTACTGGAGATGAGACTGGAGTTAAAGTTGAATGAGCTGATGGATATGAACCACCAGTTCAAGAGTCTGTTTAAGATCCAGATTTTTAATAGTGATAAATAAAAGTCCTATTTTTGATTAAAAAAATACAAACAAGTTGATCGTCAGTTGTCAGTCCACCACAGGTCTGGTCATGTGACTCATGTCTCCAATGGGCTTGGGGCATGTATGATGCCAGCTAAGGCCTTGAATGTTTATCTCTGCTCTGCCTTGGCTTCTGGTGCTGTACCATCCATTCAGTGTGGTTTTTCTCTGGGTATCCCCTAGCCTAGAAGGATACAGAGCACACAGAGAAGAAATGAACCTGCCCTGAAATGGGAGCTAAGTAGACTGGGTGGAGACTTGTAAATTTATGAGTGTGAAAAATAAATGATTATTGTAAGCTACTGACTGGGGTAGTTTGCATTGCAGTATAGTAGGGAAATAGCTAATACACATACATATCAAGACAATTCCATGTATTTATTGGAATTTCAATTGAGTTAACAAAATCCTTTAATATTCAGGTATGTGTTGAGATCCCACCTTATTAAGAAATCAGTGTTTCTAACTCATGGTATCCTTTGCTACAATGCAGCCACATCCTTTGCTGGCAAATATTTCCTAACTGGGAGGTTGCCTAATGTATTTTCTACAACACAGCACACATTGCTTATGGTTTTTTTTTTTTTTTTTTTTTGCAAGTTTAAAAATTTTATACAGGAGCAAATGGAACACTTCTGAAACAGCTTCTAAGAAAGACCCTCTTGTTCTTTTAACCTCCTTTAAATGACAAATCTAAGTGATTGAAGCTGTGAGTTTTCATTTTTGCTTTGTTTTTCATAACATTTGTCTTTCAGAAAAAAAAAAAACTCACATAGAAATTTTTGATTATTTTAAAAAGAAATTTTCAGTGGCTTTAAAAAATAGCCCAGGAGTTTGTAGTTGTAAACAACCCATATTTTCAGGGTTGCCTTAAGGAGAAAGTGAATTTAGTAGAGGAGAATAGGTGGCCCTGGGGAAGTAGTGCAAGATGGAAGGTGGGTAAGTTGGGCCTGGATGCCAAGTAGTGGGGACAGAGCTCCCAAATTCACTGTGACTATATCAGAAAGGGACTCATGATGTCTGCTGATGGAAGCTCACAGTTCCTGTTGAGCTCACAGACCCTGATCTAAGTCCTATGTTCTGCCAGAAGCTGCTCTGCACTTTGGAGTCTGGGAACTTTTGTAATCATCTTTATCAGAAAAAGACTCTTTGTGGTGCCTACTTCTGCACCATCTCCTGGGAGTCATGGCTGCATCTAAGTGACAGTGCCAGAGTCACAAGCTTATGTCCTAGCTGCAAGGGAGGCTGAGAAAGTAAGTGTATGATTTTTGCCTTGGAGAAGCAAGACTTAAACATGAGGAAGATCAATGAAATTTAGGAAAGGTGTTCAAAAAATAGCAGGTAGTTGTAAGGCATGAAAAATCCATATAAACCTATAATAACTCTTTAAACTTCCATTGATATTAATATAGTATTTTTTAAAAAGTAAAAAGGACATTTATTCAATTACTAAAAATGGGCATCAATATCAAGAATATTCAAAATCTCAATACAACCTCTGGTTCTGTAGGCACTTATTTGTCAGTTGGGTATGTCCTTCAAGATCTCAAAAAGGTACATATTGAGGGAATATTTTCTTTTGGATCAAGGTTTCATTGATTTAGATTCCATTTACTCAAAATGTGCTGTACAAAATCTGACTAACTTAATCGGTTTCACAATATAGCAATTTATAACATTAAGTTGAAAAAATTCTCCAACTTCATAGCTATTGTTAGATCTTCCAACTATTCAACATTTTCTTTTTAATCAAGCCAGCAGTAACGTTTGACTTTCTTTAAGGCTTGACAGTTGTATATATACTTCCGTAAACCTCCTATGTAGGTTCTTATTAAGTGAGAGACTCAGTTCCCCATTACAGTAATGGGAATGAAACTGAGAACATCTCATTTGCTGCAGATAAAATTGTTGCATGAGTCAGTGTGGCGATATTGCCCAGTCCTCTATGAGTTTTACATATCAAATTATAGTCCCTGTAGAGAAAAGCTGTCAAGTGTTGGAGTTTGTGTAGGGATGCTGATTTGTTGTATGGAGCAAAGCTGGACTGATGGTCAGCGTACTTGAGGCATGCAAAGTGGAACACCCAGGTTTGTGGACAGGGCAGGGTTAGCAGGGGGAGAAGGGTGGGAGGGAGGAGCAGGTAGAGAGGAGAGGATGGTGCCAAAGATTGGGGACGGCAAGTGGAGGGGTTGAGTGACCCAAAATCAAGGGACTACATACTGCTGTGGTGAAACATGAATGGCTGGAAATTAATGACAAGGTCACCATGAGAGCGAGGCAAAGAAAAGTGTCGTTTTTAGGAGACTAACATGATTTTGGTGAATAATTTTAACTTGCATAAATTACCTGCAGATATAGTGTTACTAGCACTATGAAATTCTTTGGGCTGAACATGTCAGTTCAGGCTGCTCTGAAATTCTTTGGGCTGAACATGTCAGTTCAGGCTGCTCTGAAATTCTTTGGGCTGAACATGTCAGTTCAGGCTGCTCTAACCATGATACTGGGTGGTTTAATCACCATTTATTCCTCAGTGCTCTTCAGGCTAGGATGCCTAACAGCTAGGTGCTGGTGACTGTGGTGTGCCAAATGTGAGGGTTGGTTTGCAAAAGCCACCTTCTCTCTGTCAGTAGCACATGATGGGATGGGGGCTTGGCATTCTGGTGTTATCTGCTGAAACACTAATCCCCTCCAGAGTGTCCTGCCCTCAGGGCCTTGTTGCCTCCAAAGACTCCCCCTTCAAATACCATCACGTTGGGATTGGACTCTAACACATGAACTTCAGGAGGATGTAGAATTTCAGTTCGCAGCATTAATCATTACTGCATTCCACATTAGGAACTTTGAACATTTTATGTGCCATGGTCTTTTTTGGCAGCTTGATGAAGTTTATTCAAGAGGGTAATATGGAAAGAAATGACATTAAGTACAGTCATATAAACATTTAAGAATGAAGTCATAATAGTATGTGGCTTCTTTTTAAAATGCTAAATAACATAACTTCAAAGTAATGATAAGTATAATTGATACTTCAAGATATCTAATGTGATATGAAAATATCTGAATTTTTTCTATGTTAAAGTCACAGCTTCTACAAATTCTTCAGTAATAATGGGTAGAAGTGCTAAATTTCAATTAGAGGTAAAAATAAGGACAGCCTTTTTCCTACCTAAATTCACAGACTCCTGGAATCCTTTCCACAGTGCACCTCAACTCCCTGAAGATCTTGGGCTGAGGACCCCAGTCCAAGGATGGACGGGACCTCCTTGAGCTGATGGTTGTTTAGATCTCCTCAACAGAAGGATCACACATCTGTTATCTGCATAAGTTTGGTTTTATTGCCAGGCTTTCTGCTTTGTTCCATCAATCAGTTTATCTGTCCCTGTGTCTGTGTTTCTCTGTGGCTCTATGACATTCTCACTATCTGAAAGACAGTTGTCCCATTTTCTCAACTTCAAGCTTTTTGTGTTTTTTGTTCTTTGTTCTTTGATGTAATTTGCCAAATTCCCCAAAACAGTCTGTTGGGATTTTGCTTGGTGTTACATTGACTCCATATAGAAAAACTTGAGAAAGAATTGACAGTTTGTAGATATTGGGTTTATCTTTTTTTTTTAACCTATTGTTCATTAAGACTAAATTTTGCTTTTCTGTAATACTACAGGTTGAACTCTGCATTTTGTGTATGCTAGACAAGCACTCTACCACTGAGCTGAGTTCTCTACTCTTTAGAGAGAGAGAGAAAAAAAGAGCTTTTTTGAGACAGAGCCTTGCTAAATTGCCCAGGCTGACTTTTGACTTGTGATTCTTCCCTGTCTGCCTCCTGCATAACTGGAATTATAGGCACGTGCCACCATGCCCTACACCAAAACATATTTTCTGTGATTATCTTTGGAAATCCTTCATACAAAAATGAAAAAAATATTCTCACAAGTAAAAGCAATTAAATTTTTTTGTAAACTAGGTAAGTATTTGTGAGATACTTTGGCTGTCTTGAGACAAGTCTTTATTAATGTACTTGCCTCCCAAGATCACAAATCTTCTGTTCATTTATGTTGAAGGAACCACTTTAGAAAATTGGCCATTTATTTAAATAAGTGATAAACTAAATGCTGGCAGCTAAAATCTGAAAGCAGTTGTGTCCTTGGCATTTACTGTAATTTCGTACTGAGAATATTTAGTATCAACATCTGAGCAGTCTAGGTTGAAATAGACTAGTTATTCATTCAGCAAATTTTGTTGAGTCCCCAGTGTATGCCAGGCACTTGCCTGGGTTCTGGAACAAAGCCAAGTGAAGGGGGTGATTTAAGGAGGAGGCCACCTCTGCTAAAATGTTTCTGAGAAGTTGATGACTGAGAATTGTCTCCTGCATTCAGCACATGGAGTTCATTGATGGCTTTGCCAGAGATTCTTTCATAGTGTGTTGGGACAGCAGTGTGTTCATGGTGGAGGAACTGGAGGTCAAAATTGTAAATTTAACAACTATTTGAAGAGATTTTACTTTAAAGAGTAGCAAAAATTTGGGATTCTGGGTGATGTAGAATATTTATATGTTAATGGCAAGAGCCCAGTAGAGCAGAAGGATTTGATGATAGAAGAGAGAAGACTGAATTTTTGTGGCTTTTTTAATGCATTTGGTACAGGGTCTCACTATGCAGCTTGTACTTAGAGTGATTCTACTGTTTCAGAGTCCTCCGTGCTGGGATTACAGGTGTGCACCCCCACATCCAGTGTTGGTGTCCAGCTCAGTGCATCTGGAGATGGGGCTGGCACAGCCTGCAGTACCAGGGATGAACCCCAGTCCCTGTACTTGCCTAAGCATGCACTTGGTCGGCTGAGCTATCTTACTGGCTCTGAGAAGGCTTAATTTTTGGTTGGGCCTGGTGTGAGGTGTGGGGTCTGCTGTCTAGTGGAGGAGTTGGCCTCAGTCAGGAGCCAGGACAGCTCATCTTCTGAACCAGAGAGAGGGCTGAGAGATGATGAGTGTGTGTGTGTGTGTGTGTGTGTGTGTGTGTGTGTGTGTGTGTGTGTGTAAATGATGAAGCTTTCTTTTGGGTAGTTTCTTTTCTGTACTGAAAAAACAAATTAAATTACTGGCTGAGAATGAGCAAGGGAGGAAGTGTGGAATGTCAAGGAGGCAGCATAGCGTGGAGATAGTTTTTCTGAGAAATCAGAAAGCATGATGTTGGGGCCAAGCTGTGGAGCTACAGACTGAGCAGAGGCCTTGGTGAAAATGACCATGGTTACATGAAGCTCAGAGTGCAGGATTGTGTGTTTCTTTGCCATGCTGCCATGGGTGCCTGAAAACTTGGATGATATATATATATATATATATATATATATTGTGCTCTGTTATACATACAGCTAGATAAAATTCAATTTATTTTATTTTTTGTATTTAGTACAGGGTATATGGGGTCTCACTGTACAGATTGGACTCATAGTGATGCTCCTGATTTCAGCCTCCCAAGTTCTGGGATTATAGTTGCACACCACCACACCCAGTCTCAATTCATACCAGTGCGTCTTGGGGGTGGGGCTGGCACGGAACATGGGGGATCGGACCCCATGCATCTGCCTAAACAGTTACTTTAATCCACTGAGCTATCTGGTTGGCTGATAAAGTTCAATTTATAAATTAGGCATGATAGGAAATTAACAGTAATGGTCAACAATAAAATAGAGCAGTAATAACAATATTGCTGCATTGTTACTAACAAAATTGCCAGTATCACTGTTCTTGCAGTATAGGGCCATGATTAAATAAAATAAAGGGTACAAGTTGGGACTTGAGTCAAGCACAGCTCTGAAGACTCCAGAAGGAGGATGGCAGCGGTAAAGAAAAATGAGTCAAGATGAAGAAAGCTGAGGACAGGTGGTGCCGCCTTTTCTGGTGTGAGAGCAAAAGCCGCCCAGCAACTGCACTACGTTCATTTGAGAGGCTATTGTTAGTTGGAACCCCGCTGCCTATCAACTTATTTGTCTGACTCATCTCAGGCACCTTGGTTCCTGGAGCTGGAGCAGCTTGTTCACGAGGCTTACCTTGGCACTCCAGGCTCTCCAGGCTGACCCTCCTTTAGCTCCCATATGTGATTGATCTCCAACTTCAGCCATTCCCCACAGAGACCACAGTGTGAGAACACAGCATTGTTTTGGTAACAGACTTGGCTATTCTGTGGCCCAGGTACTGTGGATGAAGGGTTAATTTCTGTCCTAGGCAAGATGGAGTCAGACTGTATCAGATTTCATAATGCTATGCAGAACAGTATGCAGTGTAAAACTCATGAATTGTTAATTTTTGGAATTTTCCATTTGATGTCTTTGACTTGTGGTGATTAAATCTATGGAAAGTAGAATTGTGGATAAGGAAAGCTTAGCTTTCCATTGCTGGATGAAATACTCTTCACATATAACTTTAAGGGGGGCATGTTTATTTTGGTCCATGATTTCAGAGTTTCAGTCCATAGTCACCTGATATATCAGCCAGTTGTTCATCACTGGGACCAAATACCCAACACCTACAACTTGAAGACAAGATTTAATCTGGATCACGGTTTGGAGGGTTCAGTCCATGAGTGGATGGCCTGAAGGCTGAAGTGTCATCACAGGAGGACCTGGTGAAGCAAAGCCGTTCCACTCCTGGTGGCTGGGAGGCAGAGTATCAGGTGGAAAGGGGCCAGGAGTCAAGCACAATGCCCAGTGACACACTCAGAAGTGTGCTTTACTAGTGTCCTTGGCAGCTTTCAAGCCAGTTAAGTAGACGGTCCAGCTTAATGGTCATAGCTGTCTCCAAGGCAGAGATGGTGCAGTGGAAGCATGGTGGAAAGTGGCTCACCTATGGCAATGAGGAAGCAGAGAGTGAGGAGACTCCAGAGGGAAAGAGCCCAGGGACCAGACAGACCCTTCTGAGGGTTGCTCCACATGATCTTCCTCTAGTGGGGCCTTGACTCCTGCTACCTATGAACTCATCCATGGAATAACTCTCTGATGAGGCTAGTGCCTTAATTATAAGGCTAGTGCCTTACAATATAATCACCCAGGCACCTATTTTTCTTGTTTTGAGACAGGGTCTCACTATGTAGTTCAGGCTGGCCTTGAACTCATGGAAATCTTCCTGTCTCAGCCTCCTGAGCACTTGGATTACAGGTATGTACCACCATGCCTGGCTCTTGCACATTAATACAGCACTCAGGTTCCATTTTATTTTAGAAAGAATGACTGTCATCAATAAATCAAATAATAACTGGTATGGAGAGGCTTGGGAGTGAAAAGAACCCTTCTACAATGTTGGTGAGAATGTAAATTAATACAACCACTATGGAAATGAATATGCATATTTCTCAGAAAACTAAAACTGGAAATTCCATTTGGCACCAATATTCTTCATACTTATGTTCCTGAAAGAGTAAAATAACATATTATAGTGTTACACATGTAACCCTATTTATAGCAGCCCAGTTCATTAATTGGTAAAGCTTGGAAATGGCCTATACTGTATGTCCATCAATAGATGAGTGGATACAAAAGGTGTATTTACACACGATGGTGTACTACTCTGCCATGAAGATAAACTTCAGTCAGTTAAAGTAAAATTTGTACACCTTGAGACCATAATGTTAAGTGAAATCAGTCAGATATGCAAGCTCAAATGTAATGTGGCTTCTCTTATGTGAGGAACCCTAAGTAAAAATATAGAGTAAGATAAAAGATAGCTAACAGGCATAGGGCAACGTCTTTTTCAGATCGGAAGGGCACCAAGAGATGGAGGTAAGAGGGAGAAATAGGGAACCAGGGTATGCTAAGGAATTAAGATGTATTGTGCACATGCACCAGTCCGACACAAGGAGTGTAAATATTATATACTGTAAATATATACTAGTAAAAAGTTGCAGACCAAGATCAGCTGTCCTGGGGGGTGGCAGTCCTCTATATGGAAGGAGTAGAGACAGGGGAGAGATGGACAAAAAGCAGTGGGTAGGATCAGTTCATTTCAAATCCTAGTGAAGTCAGAAGATTCTATGAGTTACAGGATAAAAAAGGTTAAGTTGAAGAATAAGTATTTTGGCCAGTGAAAGAGATGTGGGAGGTGGCACAGGCGTTTGCAACCTGCTCTGGGCTCTGGCTGAGCCAAGAGAGGGACAGAGCTTTCGAGGAGCGTTGGTTAGAGGTGAGCATCTTGGATGTGAGCTGTGTTTCATGAGTAATGTTGAGGTCACTAAGGCTGCAGAGTGAGTGGCAGCAGAGGATGGAGAAGCAAGCCAGTGTTGAGTCAGGGGCTGTGCCCAGTGTGTTCACTGTAGGCAGGGTGTCATGGGTATGTGTTCCTGTAGCACATCTCCACAGGAGCTGGAGGAGAGAACAAGCCTCAGGAGCAACAGTGGGCAGTCACACACCCCATCTGTCATCATTTGGGGGGCCTCAAGGGAAACCTTGTCTTTAGGAATGAGCCGTAGTTTCGTTAGAAGGAATCTTATGCATGAATGGCTTAGTAAAAACCTGGGAGGGAGTGTGGTGAGGTAATGAGTTGGCTCAGGCTGCACCGCTGGTGAACCTGGACAGTATGCACACAGTCACAGCGGTGTGAGGCCATGCCTTAGGAAGATATTGATTGCTATCCATTTAATCAGCACATATTCTTATCAGTGACTCAGTAACATATCAAGAATAAATTTTTAAAATGAATATGATGCATTGGCTTTGGTTAACTAGGACATAGTCAGTTAATAGTATCTTTTGGGGGTGGAGGAATAGAAGGAGGATTGCCAATAATTTCTCACTGAATGAGAAAAAAGTTCTTACAAATATAAAGCAGATGCTTATACTTATTATCCTCCTTTTTTAGTTTTTAGCAAAGGTTGCTTTCACATTTTCAATTGCATTTGTTTCACTCTAGATTTTGAAGGAAGTTTTGGTTAGGATATACTATTATAGAAATTAATACTCCTGAGAAAACTAGTTCCTAAGTCAGTTGTTTGGGTATGGCAAGTGCAGGGTCCTGAATTCAATCTCCAGTTCTGAAAAAAAAAAGTGAGATAGGTCATTTAAACATGAAATTAACACTTTGACTTTTTATTATCATTTAATTGATGCTAGTTTATTTCAACAAGCTATAAAGTGAAACTAAAAAGCGTGCATGTGAAAAAAAGTGTGCATGTACACACACATCTGTGTTTGAACATCTGAAGATAACTAGGGAACCACAGAATATGTATTTCTTTTAATTAATTTTTTTTAACAGTGCTTGATCACATAGTAGGCAAACACTCTACTATTGAGCTACAACATTAGTCCATTTTGAACAGGATTTTAGGTCTCATCATTGGGTTCAGTCTTCCTTAGCAAGTACTTGGGCCTATTAGGAAGTCTGCTGACTTTGAAAGATGACTGGATGGTCTGTTGGAATACTTCTATCAAGTTGCTTCAGTTAGCATGTAACCCAGTGTATTTTGGGAGATATGAGAGGAGAAAGAAAGTGGTTGTTAAAATACTTTCAGTTTAGGACTGGCTACGTGGTGCCTGGACCAAACTCTAGCTCCTGGACTTGACTGGTCACCTCCGGACCCATGTGCTATTTTGACTGGCCACGCAGTGCCTGGATGAAATTCCAGTTCCAGGGCCTGGCCCATCAGCCCCGAACTCCAGCCCGGACCCCGGCGCCATCCTGATTGGGTCAACCAGCAGACTCAGCCCTGCTCCATTCACTGACTCATCAATAACCTGAGCTCATCTTCCACCCATCTTCCCGACCAGGGCTCACATCGGCCAGGTAAGAACGTTTTCAACCCAAATACATCCCCCAACTGAACAACTGCCCAAGCCCCAATTATACCCATATTCCCCGCCCGGCCACCCACTGTCCCCACATAGCCAACTACTGTCCCAAGCCACAGGGCCTTGAGATAGCCAGCTACCTGAGCTTCGACTCGCAGCCAGGCATGTCTGGAGGGGGACAAGCTTGGTGGATCCAGACTCAAATTTCCATAGGTGCTAAATGCATAAGTTCACCAAGGTACAGGGATCATGGCTATAAAAAATGATAAAGAGAAGGAGCAAGATCCAATCCCAGATCCTGAGTCCACACAAAACAAATATAGGAAACACTACCATGGAAGAAAATGGAAATCATGCAGACGAGATCTCTGAATCACTAGCAGCCGAGGTCGAAAGGCAAGTGCAGAAACATATAGAGCAACTCAGATCAGACATAACCTGTGAAGTGAAAAAATAAATGTATGAAAAAATAGACTCTGAAGTAGAAAAACAACTGCAGAAACTATAGAGGAAACAAGAGCAGAAATAACCTCTAAAGTTAAAAAAGACCTCTCTAAAGCAATAGCATCCAAAGTAGGGGAACAACTACAGAAAAGTACAGAGGAGAACAGAGCAGAAATAATGTCTGAACTAGAGAGAGAAAGGAGAACTATAATGAGAGACTTCAGTACTACTAAAGAAGACATTGATAAAAAATTAGAGGAGAATAGAAAAATGATGGATTCCTTCAATGAGCAATATAGGAAAGAAACAGATCCCATGAAACAGTTTCAAAGAGATATACAAGAAAAGAAAATCTCAATCACAAGGTGGTAAAACCGTATGAACCAAAGTGAAGATAGACTCTCAGATCTTGAAGACACCATCACAGATAGTGAAAAGGTAAGAAAGGATCTCGTAAAAACAACTAGGATGCAGAAAAAAGTAATTCAACATCTACAAGATGATGCAAAAATGAACAATGTGAGATTAGTAGGAATCAATGAGAAAGAAAGAGTCAACGCAAATAATATAAAAAGAACGTGGGCAGAATAGCAGAAAAATTCCCAAATATGAGAAAAACAATCAGACATACAGTTAACTAAAGCATACAGAACCCCAAATAATATCAACCTGACTAAAAGCACACCTACACATATAATAGTCAAGAATCCAGAAATTCAGCAGAAGAATAATATACTAAAAGCTGCTAGAGAAAAGAAATAGATCACATTTAAAGGAAAACCCATTAGAATTACAGCAGATTTCTCTTCACAAACCATGAAGTCAAGAAGAGCATGGAGCAGAGCGCTTCAAGTCCCCCATGAAAACAAATTTCAGCCCAGACTCCTATACCCGGCAAAACTCTCTTTCAAGTATGAGGGAGAAGTGAAATACATCCACGACAAGGAACAACTGAAGAATTTCATGACGTCAAAACCAACCCTACACAGAATACTAAAAAATATTTTAGAGAGGAACCAAAACGACTCAAACTCAAGAAATGAGAACAGAAAGATCTTACCAAAAGGATACTCAGTTAAACATAGGAGAAAAAGGGGTAAATAGTAGCAAGTAAATGTCATGTCAATTGCAAGTCAATACATTTCAATTACAACGATCAATTAAATGGACTGAATTCTCCAATTAAAAGAAATAGACTGGCAGAGTGGATAAGGAAGCAAAATCCAACAATATGCTGTATACAAGAAATGCACTTAACTAATAAAGAAATGCATAGACTAAAAGTGAAAGTGTGGAAAACAATATTACATGCTCCAGCACCTCAAAAAAAAAAAAAAAAAAAAAAAAATCAGGGTAGCAATCCTGTTTGCAGTCTAAACTTCAAACCAAGACTGATCAAACAAAATAAAGGAGGCTACTACATATTGGTTAGGGTAAAACTTCAAGATGAAGAGGTAACACTCATAAATCTGTATGCACCCAACACAGGAGCAGCAAGTTATATAAGGCAAACCTTAATGGACATGAAAAATCTAATATGGAATACCACAATCTTAACAGGAGATCTAAATACCCCCTTATCTGAAAAAGATAGATCAAGCAGCAAAAGATTACAAAGAAGTAGCAGAACTGAACCAGAACTTGGAATAACTGGAATTATTGGATATACATGGAGTGTTCCACCCAACCACTTCAGAATACACATTTTTTTCAGCTGCACATGAGACATTTTCCAAAAAGACCATATATTAGTACGTAGGTCATGCTTAAGTATATGCAAGAAAACAGAAATTATTCCATGCATGTTATCTGACCACAGTGCAATCAAATTGGAAATAAATGACAACACAACCACAAGAAATCCAGAAATACAAGGAAATTAAACAACACTCTTCTAAGAAAGCAGTGGGTTACAGATGAAATTAAACAAGAAATTAAATAATATCTTCAATTTAATGAGAATTCAAAAACAACCTAGCGGAATTTATGGGATGCAATGAAAGCAGTTCTTAGAGGGAAATTTACAGCTCTGAACTCACACCTTGAGAAAATAGAAAGGAAACAAATAAATACTCTCCTGGAGCACCTTAATCCACTAAAAATAGAAGAGAAAATGAAATCTAAAGCCCAAGATGGGAGGAAATTATAAAGATTAGAGCAGAAATTAATTCAATTGAGACAAAGAACACAACACAAAGAATTAATAAATCAAAAAGGTGGTTCTTTGAAAGATTAAATAAAATTGATAAGCCCCTAGCTAACTTCATCAAAAAGAGGAAAAAAAAAAAAAAGACTCAAATTCAAACAATAAGAAATGAAAAGGGTGAAATTACTACAGACACAGCAGAGATTCAGAGGATCATAAATAACTATTCTAAGAATTTTTACTGTCACAGTATTGAAGACACAGATAAAATGGACAAATTCCTAGAAAAGTACAACTTGCCCAAACTCAATCAAGAAGATATAACAACTCTCAATAACCCAATAACAGCCAATGAAATACAAAATGCAATAAGAAGCCTACCGACAAAGAAAAGTCTGGGGCCTGATGGATTCACTACTGAATTCTCCGAGAAATTTTATAGAAGACTTAATGGCTACACTCCTCAAACTTCAATGAATTTGTAAAAGAAGCAATCCTTCCAAAATCATTCCTAGAGGCAAGTATTACACTGATACCAAATCCAGTGAGAGATGCAACTAAAAAAGAAAAGTACAGACCAGTTTTGTCTCATAAACATAGATACAAAGATCCCGAATAAAATCCTCGCCACGAGAATATCACAAATCATCAAGAAGATAATACACCCTGACCCTGTAGGATTCATCCCAGGGATGCAAGGATGGTTCAATATATGCAAATCTATAAATGCAATACACTATGTCAATAGAGCCAAAGCCCAAAATCACATGATCATCTCAATTGATGCAGAAAAGGCCTTTGACAAATCCCAACACTCATTCGTGTTCAAAGTCCTACAGAAAATTGGAATAGAGGGCCTCTGCCTCAACCTGATAAAAGCCATCTACAACAATCCAACAACTAACATAATTCTAAATGGGGAAAAACTGAAGTCTTTTACTCTCAAATTTGACAGAAGACTAGGATGTCCTCTATCACCACTCCTATTTAATATAGTTCTGGAATCATGAGCTACAGCCATTAGACAATAAAGAGAAATAAAAAGAATAAGAATAGGTAAAGAAGAAGTAAAACTATCACTGTTTTCATATGACATGATAATCTACTTGGAAGACCCCCTCCCCCCCCCCAAAAAAAAAAAAAAAACACCAAGAAGCTACTAGAATTAATACACAAATTCAGTATCATAGCAGCTTTTACAAAGTCAACACACACAAGTCAGTAGCATGCCTCTACACAGATAACAAATGCACTGAGAGATAAATTAGAGAAACAGTACCTTTTATGATAGCACTAAAGAAAATGAAATACTTGGGCATTAACCTAATTAAGGAAGTAGAAAACCTTTTCAAGGAAAACTACAGTACTCTGAAGAAAGAGATGCTAGAAGATTTCAGAAAATGGAAAGATATTCCCTGCTCCTAGATAGGAAGAACCAACATTGTGAAGATGGCCACACTCCCTAAATTGTCATACAGATATAATGCAATTCCTATCAAAATACCATCAATATACCTCAACATTCCTCAAATTTATTCGGAACCAAAAAAGACTCAGAATTGCAAAGACAATTCTAGACAACAAACGTAGGGCAGGAGGCATTACAATTCCTGACCTAAAGTTATAGTACAAAGCTACAGTAATAAAATCAGCATGGTATTGGCAAAGAAATAGACCTGAGGATTAATGGAACAGTTTAGAAGATGCAGAAGCAGATACAGACACACCCAGCCACCTTGTCTTCGATAAAGAGGCCAAACACACTTACTGAAAGAAAGATAGCCTCTTTAACAAATGGTGCTGGGAAAAACTGGCTTTCTACATGTCAAAAACTGAACCTTGACCCTAGTCTATCATTATGCACTAAACTAAAGTCAAAATGGATTTAATATCTAAATATTAAAATGAAACACTGAATGTCCTGGAAGAGAAAGTGGGAGAAAATCTTGAAGACATTGGGGTAGGCAAAAAGTTCATGGACAAAAATCAAAATGCATATTTAACTCTTCAAAGCATCAACAAATGGACCTATTTGGGCTAAGAAATTTTTGCACATCAAAGGAAATTACTAACAGAGTGAAAAGGCAACCCACAAACTTTGAAAAGATTTTAACAAATAAGTATTCAGAAAAAGGTCTTCTATCTAAAATGTACAAAGAAATAAAAACAATTAGGATTTCAAAATTCCAAGACCCAATCCAGAAATGGGCATCTGAGATGAACACACACTTCTCAGAGAAAGAAATTCAGCAAGCCTATAAATACATGAAGAAATGCTCCACATTGCTTGCCATCCATGAAATGCAAATCAAAACAACACTTAGATACCATGTCACCCCAGAAAGAATGGCTATCATAAAGAAATCAACCAGCAACAAATTCTGGAGAGGCTGTGGGGAAAGAGGAACCCTTCCCCACTGCTGTTGGGAATGCAGATTGGTGCAACCATTATGGAAAGTGGTGTGGAGTACCCTTAAAAAACTAGAACTGGAAATCCCATTCAATTCAGTTATCCCCCTAGTGAGAATTTTCCTAGAAGAACTGAAAACATCATACCATAGCGATATCTGTGCTCCTATGTTTACAGCAGCCCAATTTGTAATAGCCAAATCTTGGAAACAACCAAAATGCCCATCATTTGAAGAATGGTTGAAAAAGATGTGGTACGTTCATACAATGGAATATTACTCAGCTATAAAGAATGATGAACTGGAAGAGTTCATATATAAATGGATATATATTGAACATATACTCATAAGTGATATAAACCAGATGTACATGTGTAAATATTGTATATTCTCCCTAGTGTAAGAACTTTAAAGAAGAAATAAAAATTGAAGGGCATAACATAGCTGAATGTGTTATGGATTAAACAAGGAAGTGACTGGAAGCAGAAAAGAGAGAAAACATAGCAGGAGCAAAACCATGCACTTATGTACATAGGATGAATCAGATATTGGTCCTAAGATCCTTCAAAAGGTTTATCACATTGATCATAGCACCATATAACGCTAAAATTAGGCTCGGAGTGACTGTCATTGTGGTCTTTTAGATGTGTCCTGTTTCCATTGTGAACTCAGTTACTGTTATACTCTCTCTCAAGTAAGTTGTTGATTAACAAAAAACAAAACAAAAAAAAAAACAAATCAAAAGAAACAAACAAAAAAACCCAAGAAAGGTATTAATTGAGAGTAAGATACTGGGCCAAATGCCATAGGCCTGACAGGCTACAATTTTGTACATC
This sequence comes from Myocastor coypus, assembly GCA_004027025.1. Classification (NCBI taxonomy): domain Eukaryota; kingdom Metazoa; phylum Chordata; class Mammalia; order Rodentia; family Myocastoridae; genus Myocastor; species Myocastor coypus. The sequence continues at coordinate 19,559 of PVJA010017264.1, read as the reverse complement.
CTTCGATTTCTAAATGTCTGTATAAAAGTGTGTAACTGCTTTTATCACATTCTATAGAGAGTTATTAGAATATCAATGATTGATGGAAAATACCAATTTCAAGCTAAGTCAAAGACATTTGATATTCAGAATGCTTGTGATGTTAAGGTCAATTACCTATGTTATAGAGTAATAGTATCATGAAACTTCTCTGTGGAGGGTTGAGAATGTAAGTTAACAGACCAAAAATTGGAGAAAAGGAAAGGCTATGAGGATAGCCAATATTTTGGCCCTAGCCCTTCAAGGTCAGTAAGGACTGAGGACATAAGAGAACCTGTGCTGTAGTATCCTATAACTCAGAGGTGTCTCAAATTTTCTGGTCAAAGAGATTATGGGACCTCAGAGGAAAGGGTTAAATGAAGTGTAGTGTGTCTAAGGAGAGTTATGTAGAGAAAAAACATTTTTTCAGCCTTTCATAGAAATCAAACTGGTCAAGCAATGACAGTGAGTCCTCACGAAGGCTGACACAGACAACAGTTCTACAAAGCACTGTACATGGTTCCAAAATTAATCCTGAGGGAATTTGACCTTGGAAGATACAACAGTTGAATGTTTTGTTATACAGGTCTTGCTTTAACTTACCCTTGATCACCCAGCAGAAAAGCTTATTTATGAGGCATAAAACACAGAACTAGATTAGTATGATGAGCTGTAAGAGATTTAAATCAACACCAGTAACCAGTAACCCACTGCAATTATGAAACATTGGACTATGTATACATCTATTTCCTCTCAGTTCAAAGAGAAGAAATTTTTTTTCTGTTTTTCTTTTCTTGCTCATATCGATTAGAAAATGTATCATGTCCTCTCCCTATGCTCTGTATTACTGTTATGAAGACAATATGCAACGTGTCAATTATTGCGAATTTACTACTCGTGTGTTGTGAAACTCTCATATTTATATTTCTTATTAAAAGTAATAAAAAATAAAATGCTTTCAATGTAATTATTTTGCTTAGGTCAACGAAGTATGTGACATTTCCATTAGTGTTAGCCCTATACAAACTGTGTGTTTTTGCATAGGCTAATCTGGTAAGCCCAACCTAGCACTGGCTAGCTTTGCATGAATCATGTATGCAATAGAGTAGTAGATAGTTATAATGTGCACACATGGACACACAAGTGCATAGTGCATTGTGATGCCTCACCACCTCCGATGGGCTTCCCTTATTGAGTAATGGCAGCCCACTCCTTCTCTGCAAGGTCAGTTCTCTTTCCTTGTAATCCCACCAGATCCAGATCGTGTAAATACTCTTGAACTGAAGGACCGTGTAATTTAGCTTGTTATTTATTACACAACAAGTTCTATAAAAGCAGTAAGGGAAATAAAAGTATGTTATTACTGGACCCCATCAGTAGGAACTGAGTATATTTATATTTGTACATCTTCATTTTATTTTCCTTCTTATCCTTTTACATATGGATGCACAGTTTTTCCCTTTAAACATAATCTTATTGTCCGCACATCCCTCTTTATCTTGTGTTGCCCCTGTGCTTGCATTTGTATGGCCAGCACAGATGACTTCTGGGAGATTATGGAATGTTCGGGAGGTGCTATGTTTTGCCTTTTAACTGGGGCAGAGGAATTTTTCACTATTGATGGACATTTCTGATTAACCTAAAGGAGTAACAGGTTTCAAGGAGCAATGTTGCCTGTTAGCCTGATATGTAATTGGCAGCTTAGACTGAAATTTCATGGTACTGAAATTGATCTGCATTCTGGTATTTTATTTGGGGATAATCCTGTTAGGTTGCCTTGGACTTTGATTTTGTGAAATACACCTTTTGAACAAAATATTCCTTGCATTGATGTAAGAGCTTCCTTCCTTGGCCACCTTGTGCACGGAGATGAAGTGGCTGGGCCACTGCAGATTTCAGGTGTGAGAAGAAATGAAGGCCTGTTTGGCGTGTCATAAATGAAGGGTAACTTTGCGTGGTAAAGAGGGGCTGCAGGGGACAAAACTTATGAAGGAATGATGGGAAATTTCTCAGGACTTCTTGCATATCCTCTTACAGTTTGGTATGGCTTGGGTGTGTCACCCAAAGGTCTATTTGCTGGAAACCTTGTTGCCAACATGGTGGCATTGAAGTGGGTGCCTTTAAGAACTGGGTCCTAGTAGATAGTGGCTTGATCATGGGGTACTGTCCTTGGGAGGGGTTAATGTTGGTCTCACAGACTAGACTGGATCTCAAGAGAATGGGTCATAAGAATGGAGCCCAGTAGCTCCACTGTCTGCAGGCACTGTTCACCTCCTCCTCTCCAGCAATGATAACATCCAATCCTGTTGTGATGTAGCCAGAAGGCAATCACCAGAGGCAAACAAATTTTGCTGTAGTTATCCTCTTCCAACACCAAGCTATGGATGACCTCAGTAAATATTTTCCTGAGTTACTCAGCCTCAAGTACCTGTGATAGCAACACAAACTAACACCAACTTGGAAGGAAAAGGTGGTCCCAGCTTCTAGAATGCCCCTAATTTCTCTTGTTTTCTAGCTTTGAGAAAGTAGAATTCAAAGTTCTGTAGGTCAAGAACTTCTCTTTGTCAAAACGGGATAAACCAAAAATATTCCTTTGTCAAATGAAAACTCACTAGCAGTTTCCCTTCTTTCTAGAAATGATAGTTTTTGTTCAATAATTTACCTTGTTCTACATGAAAAATGTAATGTTCTATTTTACCAGGTTATTTAGCTTTGTCCTTTGGACCCTGTATAATAAACCAGCAGCTACATTCTTCAGATAGCTTAGAAACAAACAATTTTGTTTTTAAGTTGAAATAATATTGTGATAGTTTGATTTGTAATGAGAATGGAAATCAATGTAGTATATACAAGCTTGCTGTTAAATTTTATTTTATGTTCTTTGTGTACCTGTTTTCAATATAACCTTAATTTTTAAGAAGTTTGGAGAACTTTTCTTTAAAACTAAACTTTTCGTTGGACTTTTGGATGCTTGCCTGGAAAATTTCATTACCAGAAAATGCGCCTTCCTTTTCTTTATAGGTTTTGATTAAAAATTAATTATTGAGTGAGCTGTTTAATAATTTTTACCTTTTGATAAACTACATGGATTTACAAAACAGATAAATTAGTCCCAATTATTTTTCTTTAAGAAAGTAATTGCTTTAGAAGAATTTTAAAAACCAACTCCCTGAGGTATTTAAAATAAGACTTCATTAAGCTTTAACTTACAATTAACCCAGAGAAACCAGTGTTTCTTAGTATCTGATGTGTGTTGGCATTTTTTCCTTGTTCTTATTACGGGTAGCATTTTTGTAGAGTCTGTCAGATCCATTAGTTTGTGGCAAGGTGACTCAGCTGGTTTAGCCCATATATTAATGAATCCAAGCTTCGGGTTCTGTTCCCGGACAAGCTAATTAATTTTTAAAAATAAATTTATTTATTTTTAAAAAAACCTTTAATGTTCTCTGTTCCACATACAACTGCTCCATATACAATTAGACTACACAGTGCTGGCCAGCGCTGGTTGCCCACAAATAGGTATGAACAGATATTTTTGTTTTTGGACACAACTTTCTTCTTCTTCTTCCTCTTCCTCTTCCTCCTCCTCCTCTTCCTCTTCCTCTTTTTCAATTTGAGAACAGCTGTGTTAAGTTTCTTGCTTTAAAGAACTGGAATAATTCAGAAGAGGTCTTTTCAGGCTTATTGTTTTGGTGACAGAGAGGTAGGTCAGAGAGCTCCCTGCACTGAAGAATTTTGAAAATGATTTAAAAATAAGCCAAAAGTAAGTCCTGTTGGTGTTTTGCACAGACTTTTGCATTCGGATGGGGTGTGCTGACTCTGCTTGGCGGTTCACATAAGCTGTTTCAGAGTAATAGTCCTGCTCTTCAGCGTTCATGGCTCATTTTTAGATAGTTTCAGAAAACAAATCATAAGGTCTCAGCCTTCTGTGACACCTGTAGAAACTGTCTAACTTAATTTTCTCACTGTTGAGGTAAGAAACAGATTTCTTTGAGAGCTGCTGGGTCTCACTGTGAATTCAGCACACTCCATATTTGGGGTCTGTCATGAGCTTGCTCACCCCTGCATATGCTTCTGTCGGGGGAGGCGCCTCTGGTTTCAGCCTCAGCTTTCTAAGAATTGCTCTCTATTGAAATTAGAATATGGAACTGGACATGGTGGCCCAGGCCTGAAATCCCAGCCCTCTGGGAGCTGAGGCAAGAAGTTTCAGCCCAGCCTGGGGAATTTAGCAACTTGAGTCCCTGTTTCAAAATTAAAAAGAAAAAAAAATTGAGTAAAGCAGCTAGTTAATGTTCTGATATACCAGTATGACTCATTTTAAGTCGGTCTGTCTGTCTTTCTTTCTTTCTTTCTTTCTTTCTTTCTTTCTTTCTTTCTTTCTTTCTTTCTTTCTTTCTCTCTCTCTCTCTCTCTCTCTCTCTCTCTCTCTCTCTCTCTCTTTCTCCTTCCTTCCTTCCTTCCTTCTTTCCTTCCTTCCTTTCTTCTTTCTGTATTTTAGGGAAGGGTCTGCAGGGTGTTCAGTATTTCACTGCTAGATCAGGCTCATATGATTCCCCTGTTTACAGTCTCCCAAGAGCTGGAATTACAGATGCATGCCACCATGCCCAGTCTCAATTGCCATCTCAGTGTACCCGTAGGGCGGGGTCAGCATGGCAGGACCAGGCTTGAACTCCTAGATCCTGTGCCTGTTTGCAGGCCCTTTAATTGCCTGAGCTATTTGGCTGGCCCTCTTGATTTCTTTTTTTTTTTGTGGGACCAGGGTTTGAACTCACGACCTTTCACTTGCCCAGCAGGCACTTGTGCCTCGGAGCTATCTCCCCAGCCCCTTGATTTCTTTTTTTAAATTATAATTTTCTTTTATTTTGAAAAGTAAAAACAAGAGCAAGAAAACAAAAGCAAAGACAGAAACAGGGTAACATAATAATACATACGTTACAGCTTTTCAAAACAAGAATAGCTGATTGATAGTGATTGATACACTATCTGTTTTTATTGTCACATCTGTTGCTCAGATTAACAGATACAGTTATGCAAGATGGGACATATGATTAAATATTACCACATGCTATATATATATATATATATATATATATATATATATATAGTATATATATTAATTTATTTTGTACAGGATCTCACTACACAGCTTGGACTCCTAGTGATCCTCCTGTTTTCAGCCTCCCCAGTGCTGGGATTACAGGTGTGCACCACCATGCCTAGTCTCAGTGGCAGGGCCAGAGCAGCATGTGGTGCTGGGATCAAATCCCAGTCCCTGTGCTTGCCTAGGCAGGCATCTAGTCTGCTGAGCTATCTTGCTGGCCCTTTAGCAGACATTTCTAAATAAAAGTATGGCTGAAAAAGTAACATCAAATTGGCTAGAGAAAATATATTAACAGAACGTTTTGGGAAGAGAACAGTATGAACTTTGCATACTTTTGTTATTTGCTAAAAGATACAAAGTTAGGTATTCCAAGGGTACAGACAGACCACTTATCAGAGCCTGCTCTTGGCTCTTCTCCCTTATGGAAAGCCAGGTACAGTGGGCGTACAAGTTGTATCAGTTTGCTTTCCCTCTCCTTGTGGGATTGTCTTCATTTCAGCTAATCATTTAAAATAATATTTCGGTGATATGATTTTACTGTGCTTAATAAGTGTGGTTATAACCAGCAGCTCAAATCATGACATCCTAGCAAATTCTGAAAATTAGTTTCTTGCTCACAATTAATTTTCATCATGGACAAGACAGGACACCCCTGCTGATACCCTGCTTCAATTTCTATAGGTATCAATACTCTGTGTGTGTGTGTGTGTGTGTGTGTGTATGTTGATATGCAATCATTTGGGGAGGTGACTCCTGCTTTCTGAGGTTTGTTAAAAACTTTAAAACATGTTTCATGATGTTTTCTGGGTTTCTGAAAGTGTATGAAACATTCTCAGGCCTGGCCAGATAGCTCAGTGGGTTAAAGTGCATGCTTAGGCAGACATAGGGGTTAGGTTCAGTCCCTTGCCTGTGCTATGCTGGCCTCACCACTGAGGCGAGCTGAGACAGTGACTGAGACTGGGCTTGGTGGCGCATACCTGTAATCCCAGCACTTGGGAAGCTGAAAAGAGGAGGAGTACTACGAGTCCAATCTAGTAGTGAGACCCTGTAGACCCTGTACTAAATATGGGGAAAAAAATAACATTTTCAAATCCTATGCAAATCCCTTTTGAGTTCTCCCTTTTGGGATTATCCAAGCTGTGGTTCTGCTAGTGTGGATAACTGAACTCTGATCACAAACAGCTGCATTACGCCTAAGCCCAGGAGATGGGAGCCACAGAAAAGGAATGTGGAGTGCTCCAACGCCCATTGAGATAGTTTATATGCTAAGGAAGTATAGGGGATTGTATCAGTTGTTCCTGTCATTGTGGCAAATACCTGAAATCTCAGCCCTGGGGCAGGGTTAGGATGGCTGGCTTAGGTGCCTGAGGCTTTCCAGGGAAGCTGGGCTTGTGAAAGGCTGCAGAGGCTCTCAGAGCATGTCCAACTCTCTGTCTTCTGGGTCATTCCTGTTTGCAGGTTGCTTGCCTCAGGTAGCTGTGAGGTGGCTGCCACACATTCATCCTCCATCCTTGTGGGTATCAAAGGCAGTGGTGCTGGGCTGAGGGCTGATGGGATATTAGGTCCATGGTGGAAGAATCAGGCAGTGATGGGACACCATGTCCTGAACAGCTGGCTCCAGGTATGTGATTGGTGGGAACCAGGTGGGTTGGGTGTTCAAAAGAAACCAAGAATATTGTGCTCCAAAGCAGTGTTGCTGGGTACCCAAGGAATGACAGATGCTGAGCACAATGGCTAGGATACTTTTTGTTTTCCATCTTATAAAGTAAACATATTTCAATTGTACATTTCTTTGGTGAAATGAAATAGAATTGTGCATAATACCAGGGAGGGAGTGAGACAAGGTAGTTTCCTGCGTTCATACCAAACATTAAATGCCCATTAAAAAAAAAAAAAAAATCTTTGTTGGTATTTGAAGCCACTTTGGACAGACAGACCATTCCTTCTAGCAGAACATAGATTTTTAAAAAAATGTATTTAGCACAGGGTCTACAAAATCTCACTACACAGATCAGACTCAGTAATTCTCCTGTTTTCAGCTCCTGAGTGCTGGGATTACAGGCATGTGCCACTATGCCCAGGCTCAATCACCATCTCAGCACGCCCCAGGGGTGGGGCCAGCATGGCAGGAAAGCAGACCATAGATTAATAGGCCTATTTTAAACTAGATGTCTTCTTTAGCGAAGATATTTGTAGGATACACAAAATTTAAGCTAGGATCTACATAGTGTTTTTGGAAAACACTAAGTATCATGTCTTCTTGACTCATAAAGTAAGCTGATCCTGTATTTATCACTTATCCATTTTATTTTATTTTGTTTAGATTTTACATGAGGAATCAAACCCTTGTGCATTTCTCCATTTTATTATTATTATTATTATTTTTTTAAATTTTATTTATTTATTTTTTTTTGCGGGGGAGGGTTACTGGGGATCAGACTCAGGACCTTAAGCTTGCCAGACAGGTGCTTATGTGGCCATTTCTCCACTTTAAAAGATAAAAATTCAGCATTTTCTAAGGCTCCTAAGAACTAGGCTCAAAACCTTTCGCTGCAGTATCAGTCTCATCCAGCCTTGTTACTCCATGCTACCTTACAAAAGCTCACAAGTGGTTAAACTTGATATGGGGAGTGGTACTCACATTGTCCACCAGAGATGGCCCGTTTTGATTTGGATGAGCAGCGTGTTAGGTACCTGGGTTCCCCACACTTATCATAGCATCATGCATCTCCTGATTATCTTCCCTTGTTGATTTTACCAAGACATAAAATAAATGGGGTGGCTACACAGACTGTAACCTCGTACTAGGCAGCTGCATATTTTTTAGGATGTTACTGACCTATCTTGGTCTAGAAAACTAAAAGGACTGAGTGTTTTTCTTAGTGTATTTTGGTCTGGATGAGCTTTTTGTCAGACTGGATTACAAGGACTCAAACCAGGAGGGTGTCAGAGAAGTTGGGATATTTATGGCCAGATGAGCTCAAATCTAACACTGAGCCTGTCCTCTAATGGAAGGATTATCTAGTTCATTACATATTTATTTCATACTTATTTTCATCATTTCTTCCACGGTATTTCCAGAAGTGTTGGAAGCTCAAACATGTAAGTTAATGAAAACTAGACTTTAGAAAGGATTTGTCTTTCATATCATATTACATGAGAAATTAATTAATTTTAAACTATGATATGAAGTAGAAATGCTTTCTGAAGCTTGCTTTTCTTTAACACAGCACTTTCTGTGCCTCACACTTCCAGATAAAACTGTATTATTCCTTGCGCTGCGCCACTGGGTTAAGAAATGGACCTTGGTAACACAACTTCATGTATCAGTGCATCCTGCCGTATCTGGTGGAGTGCTTTCCAGAGTACCATTCTGACACTTTTTGTTACATTTGCCTTTTAAGTTTAAATGTTAGAGTAGACAAACACCGTTGATTCTACATTTCTTTTTCACCCCTGTTGTGGAGGCTTAGGGCTAATTTGATCTCTGGCAGAAGCACTGGGGCACCGATTGGATTTGGTGGAGGGAGGCTTTTATCTTGCCTGGACTCCTCCCTCTCATGTGGCCTCCCAGGCCAGCATGCCTGCAGTGGCTGCCCCCTCTCCTGCCGGCCCTGTTCTTTGTGTGAGCTGTTATCCATTTCTGTGGCTATGGTTTGTTACTTCTATTTGTATTATAACTAGAAATTTGATAAGGTTATGTGCCTGTCAAATGATTTAGATGTCGGGTGCAGATGAAGCAAAGCAATTTTGACGTGTCAAACACTGGTGCAGAGATGGAGGACAGGGAGGGCCTGCTGGGAGAAGAAAGTAAAATCTCACTTTCTTTCTCTTTTAACTTTAGGTCAGTGCTTTAACCTCTTTAATTTGTCCCTTCTTAAGTGAATGTGACATGGTGACTTCTGGCATCTATCTAAAGGGCAATGCAATGGAGGCCTTCCTTTGGAGAGGAGATGCTGGCATTTAGGGAGATTTGACTTTGGGTATTCTGATAAAAACATCTGGGCCTGGAAACTTTATAGTTGACTGAAGCTGAGATTAAGCTCTTAGGAGACAAGGTTTGTTAATGCCAGTGTCTGTTCACAGGTACGCATTACAGAGAGCCTCATGCTTTGAGCAGCTCTTCCTTCTTTGTTTTAAGTGTACACAAGGACTTGACGCTTTGTGGTGCTTGTTTCTCACTGCAGTTTTGCACCCCAGGCAGTGGCCCAGTGAGTATTGCTCATTGGCTTATGATATTGTACATCAGAGGAGGGGCTGGTGGGGTCTCTGATTAATTAGGTTTAAGTTTCTGGGAGCCCTTTCCTCATCCTTTCAGTTGATCAAATAGCACCTCTGAACTCTGTCAACATCTAAATCTCTTTACAGTCCACATTGAATATATGGATTGAATATATATATGGCAGCTATCTGAGCACAAGGTTCTTTATTTGGTGATGATTGGCTGGACAGTAGTGACCCCACTCAATGTTGTTATGTCCAGAGACACTGCTGGAATTGGAGGGATGCTTCTAGCCTTGGACCACATTGGTTTGTGAGGTTATGGGATACATGCAGGTTTTCAAGTGTGTCTTATCTGTATGTGGGTTCACTAGAGTCTGAAAGCACAATTCAAAGTGCTAACAAATTTACATTCAGAGTAGCTCTGTTTGAGTTTATTTAAAGAGCCCAAACACACACAGTCCTTATAATAGCACTCGTCAATGCTGTGGCACTGTATTGATGATGCTGACAAAGAGAAAACTCAGACCAGATGGATTGCAAACAGTAGGACCACCTGGCTCGTTGGCAGTGCCAACCTAGTTTCGTTTATCAAATAGCTGTATTCTCATGGGTTGTAGAGAATCTGAGTGGGATGTGCATGGGCTCGGGCGAAAACAACTGAAAATTAGAACTGTTAGGAGAAGTGGAATCTCTTCCATGTCAGCCTCAAGCTGGTCTCTTTCTCTCACTTTCAGTATTTGTAGCATTTTATTCTTTTCATCTTTCTCTTTATAACTATAAAGTCCAGTTCTGCTTTACTTCCACATTACAGAGAAAATATTACCTCTTGCACATTTATTCTGAAGTGAAAAGAAAGACTCTGTCCACTTCCCTTTGGGAAATGGACTTAGAAATTGACTCACTGGAGCCTTGTCAGTATTTTTAGAGGGAGGAAGCTTTGAGGCAGCTAAGGGAAGAACATGACCACACCTGTCATACTGTGAGTTCATACCAAGTCATGGAACTTCAAAGGGAAACAATCATGGTAATATACTAATTGATGTGTAGGCTAATATGATAGTTTCCCTAATTGTAATGTTAACCATTAAGTTTTGGAATTGTTTTTTGAATAGTTACCTAATTTTTTTCTATTGAAAATCAGAGTCAATTTAAAAGTAAAAGTAATGAGTTAACTTCCAAGCTTTTCCAAGTGGGCACTTTATGACTAATTATTTTCAAGTTTCATTTTGAAACCATCACCTTAGTTACTCAGTTGATGCCTTCCTGCTGAGCATCTAATTGCTGGTGTGTGCAGCCTTTAAAGATTCCATACTGGCTAATGAATGTGACACGTAAGAACAATGCAAATTTATTTAAGAATGCATTTATGCTGTTGTTTCAAACTTTTTAAAAGAAATACTGTTTAAGGTCTTTTAAATTAATTGTACATTTTCGTTAAACCCGATTTTAATTCATGTGGTAGTCTTTTCTCGAAGCCTGGTACGGTGGGTGGGAGAACAAAGGCACTAGGGACAGTAGGTGTGGGGTTGGATTCGAACTCTCCTTTTACCAAGTGGCTGTGGCCCCTAAGCCCCCACATGTCAGTTTCCTCTATGAGTTGGGACTCCTGGCTAAAAGCAATAGATAGCCTCATCCTTATGAACTTCAACATTTATTTTGAAGATGCTGTGATATAAAATGTAAGGCTAACTGGGGAAAACCCCAAAAGGAAACAGGGTATATCATGTACCTATACAAACTCTCTTCAATGAATGTGATCAGTAAGCACACCTAACTTGTACCAATAAACTTAAATTAAAATTCATGTTTACTCTGGGAAAAAATTGGAGGATAGGAATGGAACTTCTAAGGCTTCAGGAATGGTAGAGATGTGGACTCAAGTGTTTCTAGATCAAGACTCTCTTTTTGGCAGATGAACTTTACTTGCCTACTCCTTTGACTTCTGATGATGGCAAATGTGGATGTTGATAATTCCACCCCTTTATATCTTAGATCTCTAGTAGCCAGAGGAAGATGCTCATGCTATACACTGAGTCCTAATTCCCTAAGCCTCTCACCTTGAACTAGTTTAGGCTAGGTGACTGCCATTGACCTAATCTGTGGTGGTTAAAAAAAAAGGGAGCATTGGGGCCTGGCAGGATGGCTCAGTGGTCTAGAGCGCCTGCTTGGAAAAGCTTGGGCGGCTTCAGGGACCGCGGTTTGATCCCCGGCACCACATGCTGCGCCGGCCCTGCCCTTGGCGCGGGCTGAGCCGGCCATAAAAATGATTGAATAAACAAAGATTCTGAAACAAGAAAAAAATAAATAATACAAAAAAAAAATGGAGCATTCTTAGAAGAAAATGGAGCTTCTTGAGAAAGTCCAGATGGATCAGTGAGGCCCTAGAGCTTTCTGTTGTTGTGCCAAAATACCTGACACAAATGAAGGAAGGAAGGCTGATTTTGGTTCATGGTTTCAGAGGTGGCAAGGATGGCATGATGTGGCAGAGTTGCTCACTTTGTGGCAGCTGGGAAGTGAAGCTGGAGGCTTACTGGTGGAGGATGTGCCCTGGTGCCTTGCTACTCTAGACACAGCTCCTGAAGTTTTCCATCATCTGCTGGTATCTCACTGATACCATGGATTCATTCACTGAGGAATTTAGAGCCCTTAGGATCCAACTGCTTCCCAGAACGTCACCTGTAAACACTGCTGCTCTGGGGACCAAAACTTCTATAGCTAAGCCTTAGGGGGATGTTCCAGATGGAAACCATAACAGACACTTTATGTTGTCTCAGTTACTCTTCTCTTGTTGCTGGGACAAATACCTGACACCCAAAATGAAGGAAGGAAAGGTTTATTCAGCTCACAGTTAGTGGAGGCTTCAGTCCATACTCAGCTGGCTCTAAGGCAGAGTGGCCCAGGGCAGAGACAGCAGTTCATGGCAGTAGCAAAGAGTAAGAGGACCCAAAGGAGGAGTAGCAGCAACAATGGCAAGAGAAAGGAAGTCTGTCTCTCTGTCCCTTTCTTAATTGCATTCAGGCTGTCTGTTCCAGGCTGGGGGAAGTACTTATACCCATAATCCCAGGAGTACTAAGACTCATAACCCCAGTGAGTCATCAGTTAATCTCCAACTCTAGAAGTCCCCACCCCACGACTGCATGAGGCTTTGGGGGAACAACTAGACACAAACCATAACATAGGTGAACCAAAGAATAGTATTTCTTATATGTAAAAAATAGTAAAATGCTTCTTTTGCAGAGTGATGTCAGAGATTAAGCAAAGTGATTTGTTAAGCATGTAGTGCAATGTCTAATAGCTGCTATTATGTAGTAGGGCAGCACCATGTCAGAGTCTCTCTGTACAGACTTTAACCTATGTGGAGCTCTCCTTGTTCTCTAAGAAGATGTAATTCTTCACCTGATTCTCCAGTGCTTCTAATATGTTTATCTTAAAAGTTTCTTTTCCATAGAAGACCTGAACTAATACTATATTTCTAGCTATCACATAAGATTTTTAAGAAGGTGCAAAAATTTCTAGGGGATTTGTACTTTAAATGGAAATCTGCATTAAATATATAAAATTATACATTTTAGAGTTATTATTTACTGAGATCCTTGGATTTTGTGTATGGTGAGACTGTAATACATGAAATTTATCTTAGTATTATTTGTGTACACATTAAGCATAATATTTTATTTATATATTTTCTTGCTATTTCTCTTATGTTCTTGCTATGTTAGTTTTATTTAGTTTTTTAGAAGTAGAAGAATTATGCTTTCTATTCTGCTTTGGGTTTTGGAGTCAGGATCATGGTATGTTTCAGATTGGTCTTGAACTCATGTGTAGCCCAGGCCTCCTGCCTCAGCCTCTTGAATCCTAGGATGACAGGCATGCATGTCTGGCTAGTTTCCTTATTGATGATGAGAGCTACAATAGCAACCAAAACAACAGCATCAACAGTCTGTTTGCCTGATGGATGACGTCATTTCAGATGTGGGAGGGGTGTTGGGAACAATGGCATTGGCTTTTTGAATTAGCTAGGGAGCAAGTATATTTAAGAAAATGGAGGAATTCTTTCTGCCTGTCCCCTGTGACCCCTGGGATAGAGGTTAATCTCTGGGCTTCTGTGCGCTATGCACATGCACTACGGCTTAGCTGTATTGCAGTCTTCTGTTTCTCATTTCATTATCTGTGACACTTGGAGATTTTTTTTTTTTTTTTTTTTTTTTTTTTTTTTGGCGGGACCAGGGTTCAAACTCATGATCTTGCACTTGCCAGGCAGGCACTTGTGCCACGGAGCTATGTCCCTATCTGACACTTGGAGATTAAGGCCCAATTATTTTCATTTTCACAACTATTTTATGTTAGGTTAACTGTTTATATATATTTATTTGATTCTTGGTTCATGCTTATTTCTTTTCTTTAGTGTGATATAAGGAAAGAAACTCTCGACCAGGTAGATATCTTGTACAGAGTATGTGTTCTCTAAAATTGAAGAATGAATTTTAGGGGGAAAGGAGGTTAATAGCAGAATATATTTATTGAGGGAAAGAAATCTTCTGAGAGAGGGGGGACACAAGTGGATTGCCAAGGATGCTGCCTTTTCTAGAGAGATTTGCCGCCAAGATTACCAATTGCTCAGGTAAAATTGATTAAATTGAGATGAAATAGAAAGCAAGCCACAGAAGAGGGGGCTATCCTGTTGGAGTTGGATTAGGGTCTCTTCCTGGCTTTCACAAGGTGATCAGTGCATGTTTAGCATACCAGTCCCTGATGTGCATTCCTAGGGAGTCTGTGGGTGCATCTGCTTTGTCTTTTGTCTTCAGGCCTTGCCCACAATGGAGGTGCCTACCCCATAGTTGTAAGGTGTCTGGCGCTCTGTCTGCACCAGCTCCTTGGAGTACCCAGGCCTATCAGACTGTCTGTAATGCTTTATCAACTTAGTTGCCTATAACAATGGGAGGTTTTTTTCCCCCGAATTATTAATTTTATAACCCAAAACTACTCATTTTGTAATACTTTGTAATTCCAAAAGTGAATATAGGATTATTTTCTGTTGCAATTTTTATTCTGTCTTTCATTTAACCCTACTTGTTATCTTCTGATTGAACATAATTTCCATAATATTCTAGTCTGTGTTTGAACTAAACCATTTATATTTAAAAGCTATAATCATATAATGAGAAAGGCTACTTCTAAAGGATTAATAATTAACAGAACATATGTGTAGAAGTCCAAGTTCACAAGCTGTCTGAATTATTAAATTCTATTTGTGAAATTGATAGTGAAAACAGGAATCAAACATGTATATTTTAGGCAGCTACTTTATTAATGCAGGCACAATTTTTGCTTTGATCAGTATTTTTAATACTGTAATTTTGGCAATGGTAACTCACCACCACCTGATCTTCATTTGTTGAAAGTCTGTATAATTGTTACCTTCAAAAGAAATACCGGAACAGCATTTCTAATGAAGTGTTTTTTCATCATTCCTATTACAGTACTTTTGTGGCATCACGAGATCCATTACAAATAATGAATTAGCTAAAGTTTTCAGCTATGCAAGTCTGTTGACATCCTGTACTAAGAAATATTCAATGGGTTCCATTTTCATTTCTGAACCATTATAGGACATAGTTTACAGCTTGTATTCACTTGGATATTTTTCATTTTGGCAATGATTTCACTGTCTGAGCAACTGCTAGAGTGGGTGGCTATAGAAGGACATCTGCCCTTTCTTAGCTTTGTGACGTCTGCAAGCTTCCTTTCTCCGTATGGTGGGTCAGAATGCATAGCTCCCAGGATTCATCTGAAGAGAGGGTATTCAAAGCACAGCTTAATTTTCATCTCTTGTTTTTATTTAGATTTTACTTAAATCCAAAGAGGACTGAGGAAGTTCCCATCTGCAGATGGCACAGTACATGTTATGTAGTTCCTCAATTGAGTAGGCCTTGCCCATGCCTATGGGAAGTCAGTGTTGGGCACTTCTTACCCATCATCCAACCGACTTCCCCTCCTGGCTCTGCTTCCATCAATCCTGAAGTGCTCCATATAGTGCTTGGAGACACTGAGTGGAGATCATGCATCATTGTCATCATTAATTCTCACAAAATCATTATCATTGTTGTACTGAAATTATGCTTTGTACACCAAAAACCTGAGGCTCCAAGAGATTGAGAAAATTGTCTAAGGTCACATAGCTAGTAAGAGGGCTCAGGATGAATTACTCTAATTCTTGAGCTTGTGCTGTTAACTACTAAGCTACACTTGAGTGTCCTTGGTGTAATTTTAATTACCTTGACTGATTGAGTAATTAAAGTATGCTCGATTATGTATTAGAGAATTTCCTTAGAAGAAAATGTAGATTTCATTTTTAAATGTAAGATAAGTCCAAATCTGATAAAGTTGGGTTGTGAGTATATATGGAAACTTGACAAATCTCTAAATTTCTAAATACCTCTGCAAATTTGATGAAAGGCTAATTTAACACTAAAAATCTACAGAGATTACTCTTAATGCTTCTTAATTATGTTGAAAAGGCAATTATAATTTTAATTTTATTTAATTAACCATAAATTTACAAATTATGAGATTAATTTATAAAAAAGCAAATTTACTATTGAACTCATTTCTTTAACTTAACATGTGTTAGAAAAACTTCACCATTTAAAAAGCCCCTAATAAAATCTTCTTAATAATGTTCACTTCCCATCTAGCACTGTGGGATGAACCACTTTTCTGCAATTTAGATTTGAAAATACAAAAGTGCGTAGTACGCAAGCATGAAACAGTTAAAGCTTCACCGGTGGCTTCTCACCAAGGAAAACCCAGAGGCAACGAACAGCACGTGGCCCACTTTCTCCAGCTGCTTAGCATTGTCTGACCTGTGCACGATGCTATGCAATGGAGCACCAAGCTTCAAGGACCAAACTAGGAGTTTTGCATGCAGTCTTAAAATACTGTGACCCTCATAGTCGTAGTATTCTGGGAAAACCTCGATGATCCATCATACCATAGAAGGTAGAGAGACCGATCATGGATTTCATTGTGTCTGAAGTGGATGAAATGAAAAGCGGAGCAACATGGGTCTGCAGCAAGTGTGCTTGCAGGCCTTAGGTGTCCACTGCGCGGCTCCTACAGAGCTGTGTTAGGGCTAACTACTGCTCCTCTGCCCTGGGCGACTCTTACCTGCCCTGGCACCTTGGGATAGACTGTGTGGATCCCCTTGAACTTCTATTCCTTTCCCTTTTTATTCTATTGCTGTTTTTTCAATTTTTACTTTTTTATTTTTTAAAAACTTTATTTATTTATGTTATGGCCAGCTCAGCCTGCCCTGCAGGTGGGACTGGCGCAACATGTGGTGCAGGGAATCAAACCGCGGTCCCTACAGTTGCCTAAGCAGGTGCTTCAGATGGCTGAGCTGTCTTGCCAGCCCCCAATTTTTACTTTTATTAGTACGTGTTTTCAGGAAATAATGATTCCATGCATCATGGGGGTAGAGCAGAGAGTAGGTAGTACTTCTCAGTTCTTTTTCATGCCTTTCCTCTCCTCTCTCCCTATTCTCCCAGTCCCCTTTGCATTTGCCAGTGATCTGTCTCCCAACTTCCTCTCTGCTTTTATCTTGTTCCTGAAGCCCTGTTTGGAATCCCTTTTTACACTAACCCCTTGCACCCTCAAATTTCCCCCCTTTTTGGTTTAAGTCTTTGTTGATGTAATTGAACAGCTTCATTGCAAAGGCAAAACACATGGAATGACTGATTTAACTTTCTGCAAGTGGGTACCCAGTGGCTAAATCCCTTGCCCTTGGCTGACTAAAAGTATCAACTGAATTCTTGGCTATCATATCTACTGTCTGTTCTGCTCATGAGCTTTGTTTATGCTCTAGGTAGAAGATAAATATGCACACCTGAACAGAGAGTGTGCCACAGATGTAAGCATATGCTGGTTCATAGTCACATACATCCACCTATCCACATGTAGAATGTCAGTGCGTACATGTGCATGAGCGCACACACACGTACACACACAGAAGGTCAGTATTATGTAGTGTTCGGTATTTGAAATAAATAACATTTTAAGTTACTTTTGAAGACAAATATGACCGATCCATTTGCTCATTTTGTAACTTTCTGACATTAGAAATTAAGATGCTTTCATTTAGTGTTGAAGGGAGAGACTGGAAAAAAAGGCGGTGAGCACCACCACCAAGATACGGCACACCCTTTCTGAACTCTGGCTAGTGTCTCTTAGCCTTGTCCTTTTCTCCTTTGCTTTTCCTGTCTGATTCTAACAGGAAAACAGAGTTGTGAAGGTGTGTGTGGAGGGCAGGAACCTCCCTTGGTTTCTGGGGTCCCAGGACTGTTTTCAAGAGAGGACGACTGGAGAAGTTCCCATGGCAGATGCTTCCTGGGCTCCGGGCTTTGCTCCTGACCCTTCCAGTGGGTTTGTAGTGGGAAGTCGGAGAGAGGCTATTAGAACCCAAGTCAGCACATGACGGAGCTCTGGGGACACTTCTTCAGTGGTGACTTCGTGTCCTGCGCAGCCACTGTCTTATTTTTCTCTTAGTACGTTTCATTAACATGGCATTATTATTATTATTATTATTATTATTATTATTTGTATTTTTAGGGAAGGATCTACAGGATGTTCACGGTCTCACTACTACATTGGACTTGTAGTGATCTGCCTGTTTACAGCCTCCCAAGAACTGGCATTACAGGTGTGCGCCACCATGTCCAGTCTCAATTGTTGCCTCAGCATCCCCTGGGGGTGGCACGGCAGGCCCTAGGATCACACCCCTGGCCCCTATGCCTTCTTGCAGGCACTTAAATGTGCTGAGCTATTCAGCCAGCCCTCCCAGTTTATTTTTTATTTTTATGTATTTGGTGTTGTGGGGTCTTACTATGCAGCTTGGACTCATGGTGATCCTTCTGCTTTCAGCCTCCCCAGCACTGGAATTACAGGCATATGCCACTACCCCAGGACTCTGTGGCAGGCTCAGCCCACCCTGGGGGCAAGGCTTGTTCTTCACGCTTGCCTAAGCATGTCTAAGCACACGCTTTAGTCTGATGAGCTATCTAACATGCCACTTTCTTGACTAACTTGAGCTTGTCTTTTTACCCCTTATGTTGTAATACATGACCTAGGAGAACAGGAATTTCTGACTGTTCACTTTGTTGTCCTCTTCCCACCTGTGGAGTGCACTTGACAAATATGGTACTAGGTGCTCAGTAAGTATTTTCTCTATGAACAAAAAATGAATAAATGAACATCCAAAGGGGAGATTTCAGAGATGGTGTTCTTACATGATTGACATTGCTATCTGTGGAATCATTATGAAATACTTTTAAAGAGAAACAGAACAGGTGAGGGAGCAGAGATGATAGTTGTTATAATCAGCGTTTGCAAGGGAAAGGGATTAATACAGGACACATAATTTATAGGATTATTGTATAATGTTCACCCAAAGAGTCAAATGCAAAAAGAGTGCAGGAGATCTGTCCATACACTGCAGACCCAAGGAATCCAGGTGAAGCTCTGGATCCCATGGCAATGACCTGCACAATTCCACATGCAGCCCCAGAGCTCATGTCGATGCCCCTCATGGTCCTACTGGAAGCCTGGGACCCACAGCAATGTCTCATGCAAGTCTGTATCCAGGATCTGTGCTGGGAAGGCTCCAAGGTCAGAGGTGGAAGCTAGAAAGTTTGTGCAGTGGGTCTATACTAGCAGGCTGAGGGACCTGCACTGAGGTTGGGGAATAGCACTCGGAAGTAAGAACAAAAGCTCGCTGAGAGGAACCACAGCATCCTCAGTGATGGAGAGGTTGAGAGCCCACTGGGTGAGGACCGCCAGGTCCTACCAGGAAACCAGCACTGCCTGCTTCTCTGGGAGACCCAGCAGCATACCCTCCTCCCTTCCAGTGCTTGTATGCTGCTGCCCACAGTCCTTGGGAGGGCCATCCTCACCCAGCACCTCGCTAATTCAGTATAGCCGGGTGTTCCAAGCAGTTGTCGATTCATCACAATAATTTTATGTCTTGTTATGGTTTATGTCTAGTTGTCCCCCCAAAGCCTCATGGAGTCACTGGGCGGGGACTTCTAGAGTTTGAGACTTGATCCATGATCCCTGGGATTATAGGTTTTAGTACTGATGGGATTATGGGTGGAAGTACTTCTGGGATTATGGGTGTAGCCTAGGGCGGGAGCTAAGGCAGAGAGCCTGAATGTAATATAAA
>PVJA010017263.1:31773-42009 GCA_004027025.1 Myocastor coypus | reverse complement strand
TTTTTTTTTGTATCTTCCAGGGTCAAATCCCCTCAGGATTAAGTTTGGGACCATAGACAGTACTTTGTAGAACTGTTGTTAGTGTCAGCCTTCGGGACGAGTCACAGCCATTGCTTGGCCATTTTGCTTTCTGTGAAAGCCTGAGAGAATGTTTTTCTCTGAGTGACTCTCCTTAGACGCACTGGTCCTACCCCAAGAGCAAGCTGAGATGGAGATTGAGACTGAGCATGATGGTGCACGCTTGTAATCCCAGCACTTGGGAGGCTGTAAACAGAAGGATCACTGAGTCCAACCTATGTAGTGAGACCTTGTAGACCCTGTACTAAATACATAAAAAAGAATAAATAAATAAACGAACAAACAAATAAATAAATAAATAAATAAATAGTACTAACCACCAGTGCTAAGGAAAATAAAGAAAATTCTGGAAATTATTTTTAAAATATTTATTTTAGGGGTGATTTTTTCACCATGAATGCTCCAGTAAGCATGATATCAATGGATTCCTCCAATCCCCAGATGTAATAGGGGAATCAGGAGTCTTCAAAAGGAAGCTTTGTCTTTCTAGAATATGCCTGGGAAGAAAATACCTCAGTCAAGTGGGATTTCTGTTCTGGGTTTTTGAAGCATCTACATACTGATTTCAGTAATGGCTGTACTAGTTTACATTTCTGCCAATAATGTACAAGTGTTCTTTTCTCCCCATGGTGTTGGCATATATCTTGCTCTTTGAGTTCTTAATGATAGCCATTCTAAGGATGGTAGGGTGGAATCTCTGAACTGTTTTGATTCTGAGTGTTCACGTAGTGACTATTTTAATTATTCCTGTAGTAGATACAGGCTGTTAGAGAACAGTAACTTTCAATGGGGGAAAAAGAAAGAAGCTACTGGTGGCACAAAAAAGGTAGAACTCTATGATATAAGTAATTATAATGATTCATTAGGTTCTTTAACCTAAGATAACATAGGTTCCTTACCCTAAGTTAAAACCAACATTTGTGGCAAGATGAATTAATGCTGTAATAGACACAATCCCTCAGGCAAAACCTCTAGTAATTTGATTTACAGGAAATTCACTACAAAACTTGTAGTAGAAAGTATTTTCATCTTTGAGGATCCTACCCTCTCCAATTTACCAATCACTGGATCTGTGTATCAGAAGTCCAGCTCATTCAGATCCAGCTCTTGCCCAACAAAAAGTACCCAGAACTGTCTACTGAATTCAACTCTCTTGACTCATTCCTGAATGCTTGTCAGGCATCCTTTGCATAAGTAAAACAATGCTTCCCTTGCAAGAAGAGAAATCATTTTCTTGAATAAGATACATACTTTTTCTGCACCTAAACTTCATCCTCCATAACAGCAGGAACATATTGGAAATGAAAACATGAAGACCTTCTTGAAGGAGTAATTGTATGCTGATTAAGCAAAATACTAGGTATAAAAACAAATCCTTACAGTTGTTAATTAAGATTATTTTTATAGCATTTTCTTTATATTGACTTTCAGATAAATGTTAAGACAAAACAGTGGAAGTGTTTATAACTGCATAGGGATGTAAGCCTCCTTTGATTAACTATTTTATTATGGCTTTATCATCATTATCATTAACATTATTATCATCATTATGTAAGTCATTAGTTATAATAAGTGAGGGAAGAAGTTCAGCTATGCTGACGTTAGCCATATGAAAGGCATAATGCAATTATGCTATCAATTGTATTTTTTTTTTTGGTTCCTAGAAGAAGAGAGGAGAGATACTAAGGGTCAAACACTGCACAATGTAGTTTGCATAAATTCATTGATTTAACTCTCTCAATAACCTTTCAAGATGAGCTTGGAAAGCCCTGCTTTACAGAAGAAATTAAGATAAAAGTTACCTTTTAGCATTTTAAGTAGTTTTTGTCAGTTCTGAGCTTGAGCTCAGGTTTCACTAATTTTAAAACCTTGAGTCTTTTCACTAGTATAACTTCTTTTGTTAGTATAAGAACTTAGGTAATGAATTACAGTCTCTGTGCATCTGGATAATTGATACTATTTTAGAATGAAATGAGTAATAGGTTGAACATCAGAAGACCTACCTTGAATATCAGGCTCTCCCACTTGCTAAAAAGAACTTTGGCAAGGCTCTTTGTATTGGGGGGATCTGATTTTCTTAACTGTATGTGCAATCTCTTTCTCACCGGTAGTTCCCAGAAGAAACACAGGAGTGCCTCATGGTTAAACTTTTCTGCTGGGTGGTTAAGGGCAATTAAAGCAAGACCCATATAACAAAACATGTAACTTTTATATCTCTCAAGGTCAGTCACATCCTCTCAGCATTTACTTTAAAACCATGCATAGTGCTTTGTAAAACTGTTGTTGATTTCATACGTTTCTGAACTGCAGAGTTCATCGTGCGTTGGTGTTTATTATAATGCTCAGGAGGAATGGATTGTAACTGTTGGGTGATGCTGAAAATTAGGTTTGTTTGGAGATGAGCTGATCTTACATTGCTCTAACTGTCATCTCAGGAGGCAAATAGGCTGCTCATGCTTGAAGGGAAGGGAAAATATTGCATTTTTCCCCTAGTGATCTCTACAAGCGAACTTGAAAACCCAGCAAATTAAAACTGCATTGTTCTTGCTGGCATTCAGCCAGCTTCTTACAATATTCAAAGTAGGCATTTGACCTCTGCAGCACAGGGAAAAATGTGTTTCTTCTGGCCTACAAAAGTTAGGTCAAATAGAAACAGGAACAGCCATATTCAATAAGGTGGCCTGCCAGAAAAGATGATTCCCAAGGAGATGCAGAAGTGTGTAGAGGCCAAGGCTCGACGGACCAGTCCAACACCTTAGATAGACAGCAGTAGGATTTGAACATTTTCATTGAATCTGAACTCTAGATCTATTTTACTGACAGATCCAGAGAGCCCTGCTTGATTGCACAGACACTCCTGTTTTCCACACGAATACTGAGCACCAATCACGCACATTCTAGAAAACTAAGAAACGCTATGGTATCCACACATGGAGTACAGCATCCCTAAAGCCCATCCGC
This sequence comes from Myocastor coypus, assembly GCA_004027025.1. Taxonomy (NCBI): domain Eukaryota; kingdom Metazoa; phylum Chordata; class Mammalia; order Rodentia; family Myocastoridae; genus Myocastor; species Myocastor coypus. The sequence goes on along the minus strand of PVJA010017263.1, from coordinate 38,970 downwards.
TATCAGCAAGGGAAATTGGGAAACTTATTCAAGGTTAATATTTCTGGATTTCAATTTCTTCCTTGATGTATTGAAAAAAAAAAAAAAACGAAGATAACAACAACCAGCAAGTCCATTTCGACAAGGCCTATTGTGAGAATTAAATCAGATAGTCTGTGTAAAAATGCCAAGCACCTGATGAGGGCTGAGGACATACCAAGATCATCAGCCCACTGGATGGCCACCCTGGGTTAGAAACCAGGGCTTGGAAAACTGCAGCCTACAGGCCTGTTGTTGATTTTGCAAATAAAATGTGACTAGATGTAGCCATAACATTCAGACATGGCGCAAGCCTTGATGTTTCTGCCGTTTTCCAGGTGATTCTGCTTTTCACTCTTTATTTTTTCTCTCCTAAGAGCAAAAGTCTTAGATACCCTGACCCTGGGAAAGATGGAAAGAAGTGGGCCTCCCTCTTGGTGGGTGTGACTGTGCCACTTTCTCCCGTGGTGTGGCCAGGTGTCTTGGGGGTACCCGTTGTCACCCACATGTGGGGATCCTTTACTGTGAAGCAGCTGTAGGTCGTTGGGAGCACCCAGCTGTCCCTAAGGCACACCTGAGTTCTCATTTCTCGGTGTTGTACTCACTTGTTTGTGTTCTTAAAATCATCTGGTTCCGATCTTCCCCTCGTGTTCATCTGCCGGCTTCTGAGGAGTTGGATCTGTGCTGTGTCACATGTGTGGACTGCCTAGCAATTAGTACAAAGGCCCTTGTGGTGGCTCATACGCAAGCCTGACCAGCTTAGCCAGCTAGTCTGAGTCTCAAAGAAGAAAATTAAAAATGGCTAAGATAGAGTTTAGTAAAGAAGCCCTGGGTTTGAATCTACAGCAAAACAAAAAATTGTACTTACCTGTATCATTTTATTAAAAATCATGAACATTTATTTTAATTTTAAATTATATCATTTATTCTGGATATTTCTACAGTATATGTCTCAGTAATTCTTCTCTCGTTGCTGGGACAAATACCAGACACTCAAGATGAAGGAAGGAAAGGTTTATTTAGCTCACAGCTGCTGGAGGTTTCAGTCCTTACTCAGCTGGCTCCCAGGCAGAGCGGCACATGGCAGAGGGCGGCAACACAGCAAGAGCAAAAGGGAGGAACAATAGCAACAGTGACAGCAGAGAGGAAGTCTGTCTCCTTAAAGTTGCACTCAGGCTATGTGCCCCAGGCTGGTAGGAAGACTCACATCCATAATCCCAGTGATATTAACACTCATAATTCTAGTCGCCATCATGAATTAATGTCAAACTTTGTAAGCCTCCACCCCATGCCTGCATGAGGCTTTGGAGGGGCAACTGGACACAAACCATAACAGTGTACTTTAGTTTGTATTTGTGTGGCTAAAAAGCAATGATTTGCTACAAGGCAGAGTGGACATTTTAGACCTTATTAGCCACACCATGGGTGGGCCTTTCCATTATCTATATCTATATCTAGAACTATATCAGACTCAACACTGAACTACATATTCTTTTTTAAAATGTGTTTAGGACAGATGTCTTCCAAATGGGCAAGTGTCCACGACAACATGGGCAAGAAGAGGAGGGCAGGGAATGGAAATAAGTCGAGTAATGATGCTCCATGAAGAGAAAACGAATGCCCTGGTGAATAGAAGCATCATAGTCATGCATATAAGATTGGTAATATCAACAAGGCTACAGAGGAGAGGATATAGATGAGGCGGGAGGAAGTTGGAAGGCTCAAGGAAGGGAAATAACAAAAGCCGTATTGTTACCAGTACTCATTCCCCAAGAAGACTGTAAATCGCTCATACTGAAAACATATACTCCAAGAAAAAACCCAGAATTTATTTTTCTCGATAAGTTAACTGAATTGACTGTTGTTACCTATCATTCTAATCCAGATTTGTATAGTTATGTAAACTAACCTTGTGTTATGGCAGTTGGTGTTGTGTTTATTAATCGACATAGAGGGAGAGCGGAATTCTTCAAAAGCTGAATGGTAGTTTAGGCTCTTCTCACATACAATGCAGAAGGAATTAGAACTGGGGAAGATTGTGTCTTCCTTGAGAAGCCTGCTGGGGTACAAGAAACAGTAGACATTCTTTACTTGCCTGAATCTACAAAAGAAAGCAGGCGTGACGCGACCATCCTGCACCACATAATCTGAGCTAACCTTGAGCGGGGACTGGAAGGGCGATGGGAACCCAGGGCCTTCCAACCTCGAGAGTCACAGGAACTGGCAAGCTCTCTGCCACGCGTTGACTCTCAGGAAATTTAGAATTTGTCTAGAAGACAGAAAATATGTGAAAGTGCCTCCGTAATAAAGTCGCCTCATATGTTTCCACTGCCATCTTATTTTCTTAAATTTTACATTTCTGTAAGGGGCTTTTTTTCTGTTTGCATTTAGATGTCTTCAATAACTGTGTGGGGCATGGCTAAGATATCAAATTAAAATAGATGATTTTTCTTCTTCAAAAGGACAAATCTTTCCTGAGCACACACAATGGCTGGATGTGGGGAAAAAAAGACAAAGCTTCTTCAGTGAGGGACTCGCGCTAGGTCAGAGTAACAAGCTCTGCAGATCGCTCCTCATGGGGGAAACGGGAATCCTGGCAGAGGGCACAGGAGAAAGCACGCAGCAGCACGGAGGTAACAAGAAAGAGAACCCAAGAGAGCTCGTCCTTGCACATGCGCCTGGGGAGGCAGGAGGCTGGTTGTCCTGACAACGACTTGAGGTTCGCATCCTCTGGGGGCTTCTGGGAGAAAACACTGAGAAAGGATGAAGAACCAGCTAAGGAGAATCAGGAAAAAAATTAGATTTAGAAAGGTAACAATTAGCTTACGGGAAGAATCTCAGTAAGATGATAGCTGAGCTTGATGAGAACAGGAAAGAGGTTCAGAAAACAAGGTGGCTGACTTGAGAGGCAAAGGACTGGGAGCCACGAGAAAACGATTCTCCCTCCTAAGGCCAACAATTCAAGCAAGAGTTGACAGTGGCTCTTAGGATCACAGACAAAATCGGTAGATATAAAAAGCCTAAGGAGAATTTCCTAAAATAAGATCTCTTCTTAACTGAAAAGCCTGGTAGGGAGGAATACTGAAAACTCTATACTCCAAGCAGAGTAGACAATGTTGTGACACTGGAGCCCTGTGGATCCCAGTACAGGAGCATGTACTCTGCGCCCTTGGGCAACGCATGTGCTCTGTGCCCTTGGGGAGCACGCCAACTCTCTTTGAAGTCTCAGTTCTCTTTCCTATAAAATGGAGCTCAGAGTACCTAGCTCAGAGTAAGTTACCATGAGGCAGAAATCTTAAAGTGACTGAGAAGTCCAATGCCCTTGGCAAGTAATCGCGATAATGTGTTTTCTGCGTTTCCTACTCATGTTTCTATTATATAGAACGTGGTGTTGCTTCATCAAATTGACAAGATTAAGAAACGCCTAGAAGGTTAAGTAAGGCCTATTCTGAGGTATACCTTTGGAGGGCTTCCACAAATAATGGACATATATTCCACTCACGTACAGGTGTTGTTATTGTTCACAGACAATAGGTATGTTGGATGAATGGGATAAACAAGAAAGAAGGAAACCTTTGGCCCATGTTTTGAAGAGGCTCCTTATTCTTAAGAGGGTCAGTCTTCTGGTAGCACTGGTTTTCAATATCAGATGCCAGTTTCTTCAGTGTTGCAACACACTAATAGCAGCGACTCTTCACAGAGCTGCCAGACCTTTGGTTTTTAGACTAGTGCTGCATTCCTAATCCCTGTTTTGTGTCTCCCGGCTTCTTGGACCAAACAGCAGGCTGCCCTGGTTCTTCAATATGCAGAATTCTTCCATTGTAGACTATCTTCTACAACCTTGTAACTGTACTTAATAAATCCATGTGCATAATCTCTTATTTCTAGCAAACTCTAACCAATATGAACATCCTCCCAATCTGTCTTGTAAATCAAAATTCTAGCTCCTAGGTTCTGGGTCACCTGCCTCTGCCTTTATGTGTCTTTGCGGTATGTTATCATCTGAGAAGTGTCCTGAACTGCTGCCTTTGTCACTGTGGAACTCAGCTGAGATGTTTTCTATGGCTCTACATATCATCAAACATCACAGGGATTGAGAGCTGTGTTTTTGTCTGCTACTCAGCTGTAGTCTCCTAGAAGGCAGGATCCGGATTTGATGTATTTGAATGGAGTTCCAGTTCACAGAAAACTCAGACCAGTTTTGTCCCAAACTCTGCCAGCCTCCAGAGATGTGAAGTTGAGGCAGGCACAAATCAACCTGCGATCTCCTCAGGCTGGTATCTGGCCAGATCTACAAACAGTAGATTCCCAGACAAAACTGGATCAAACTGGATTTGCTTTCAGCAAATGCACTTATGGAGAGAGAACTCGGGAAAATGATGCCGAAAATCGGAAGTCTAAAAGTAAAATATCATTTCCCAGTCCCTTGGGGAAATATGAGTAAGAAAGGAGGCCTGAGAAGTATTTGTAATGCTTACCATGGGCAGACAATATTTGTTAGGCATTATGAGAATTTTATAGTAGGTAATATAAAGTAAGAATTGCAATGATGGTAATAGTAAAGCACAGCCTATAGAAAAGTGAAACATAGGCCCCTAAATATTCACTAATTTATCTCTGTAAGTAGCATGTCAGGCAGCTCTAAAGTGTTGTGGGCACAAAACTCTACAGGTAAAATGGGAAGGAGTATTTGGCCTTAAGGATCCTTGACAAAGAAGCAAGAAAAGCAAAACGATAATCACTACCAACTGCGATAGCGCAAGAGGTGAACTGGTACAGGTAACTGGAGGACGGCGGATTCCTGTTTTGTAGAACCTCCTCACAGGAAGAGGAGCCAGTGTTTTGAGAGTAGAGGGCAAGGTTAGAGAAAATACTAGAGGAACATACTTGAAGATTGTTAATTGATTTTCAGGCTGATTGTGAAATCCCAGGGAGGGCTGGGTGTGAGGATACAAAACTGTCAGTTGGTTAGATGAGAAGACTAAGAGTCAGTTTGGTGCTGCTGACACATGGGGCCAAGCACGAATGAGAGAGGATCTGTGGGAAACAACCAGATCACACAGGGCCCCGTGTGTGCTCTCCTCCGAGCCATCAACATTATGCTGAGACACTGAAGAATAAGGTATTTGACAGAAAATGGCCTGGACTGAATCTGAACCTTGTAGCAATCTGTTAGCAAAACAGGTGGTGCCAAGCAGGGCAAGGAGTCAACATACATGGCTGCGGTTGCCTTGGTGAAAGGTAGTGAGAAACTAGGTTAAGCTGTGCATGTGGCAGTGGTGAGGAAGTGCAGAGAGAGACGCAAGGTGTCTCAAGGGCCCCGCCACAGCTCTAAGTAGAAAACTCCAGTGAGTGTGACTTGACAAGCTTCATACTTTATTTTCCAGGTGGATGGTAAAGATTATCATCATCTCTTCTACCAAACGTACATAAAAATAAATCTAATACAAATTGCTCTTAGTTTTCAGTAGATACTCAGGCTTTATTTCAGGAGAATTATCTGGAATTAATGCTTCAGATTATATAATAATGCTGAAGTTAAATTGTAAGAAAATCAGGCTAACATAGCACTGTATTACTTAGCTTACTGGTACAAAACATGTGACATCCACTATTGATTGGTTGATTGATTGATTGATTGATTGATTTTTCTAGTGACAGGGTCTCACTACACAGCTTGGACCCACAGTGATTCTCCTGCTTTCAGTCTCCCCAGCTCTAAGATTAGAGGTGTTGCCACCATGCCAAGTCTCCCTCGTCTTAGGTTGCCTGCGGACAGGACCTGCTTGATATGTGGTCCCAGGGATGGAACCCTGGTACCTGTACTTGCCTAAGCGAGCACTTATTCTGTTGAGCTATCTCACTGGCCCTTGTACTAGGCTTTGAATGCTTTTCTCGATTTGGACAATCGTCAAATATAATTATTATAATCCCAGTTTGTACACTGAGAAACTGACATAAAGATAAACTGACTTTCATGTAACTATGAAGTGATGATAGCTCAAGATTTCATCTGCAGATTTTAAAATTTTGTTTTCTCTTTCTCTTTCTTCTTTTAAATTTTATTAATTTTAATGAAAAAGAAACATCAATAAGACAGTTTTGAAACACATTATTAGGACAGCCACAATAATTAATACAACGCATATTGTTCTCTTCATGGTAATTATGCAGAGTGCAAGATGCAGACATATCTCTTGTAAATACTGTTAGCTCAAATATTTCTTCTCACTGAACTAGGAGAAAGGAGTTGTATGTATAGCCCAACAGTTCATAGTAGTAGTGCGTTATCAGCAGAACTAGCGATGTTGATAGCTGTTGACTTGAACCTTTTACAGCTTAGCATACTTATATAGCTTTACTTTTTGTGCCTCATGGTTAAACTTTTCTGCTGGGTGGTTAAGACCAAGATAAAGCAAGATCTATATAACAAAACATATAACTTTTGTATCTGAAAAGGTCAGTCAAATCTCCTCAGGATTTACCCTTAAACCATGTACAGCATATAATAGAACTTTTGTCAGTGTCAGCCATCTGGATGAGTCATGGCCATTGCTTGACCTGTTTTGTTTTTTTGAGACAAAATCTCACTACATAGCTCAGACCAGCTTGTAATCTCTATGTATCCCAGGCTGGTCTTGAACACACAGTAGACCTGCTGCCTCAGCCACCTGAATATTGGGACTATAGGTGTACATCATCATGCTGGGTTCTATCTCTAATACTACGCATCTGTTCTCAGAGATACTTTGAGAATCTGTTTTTATCCATTTTCCTTAGGTGCTAGAATGAATGAACAATGAATGAATGAATGAATTATGAAGGATGAATGAATGAATGAATGATGAATGAACGAGAGCACTGTTAATATTGGTAAAACCTTATGTAAAGTACCTTATGTATGTACCACGATTTTAGGGGCCTACACATGTTTTCCAGAACTGATAAAATGATAGACATTAAATAAGAATCAAGGCATTATATTTATTACTAACAAACCATTATTAAAGTTTTATTCCTGTTTTAAAATTCAGTATCATATGCACTATCGCTTGGTACTCTGTTTTTGTCTGTTTCTGCTATTTGTTTTTAACTCTAAATTTAAAAAAAAAAAAATCCATTGCTGGAGGAAGGGACTAAAGATAGCAATCTAACAGGATGGATAAGTAGGATATCTTA
>PVJA010017263.1:0-29173 GCA_004027025.1 Myocastor coypus | reverse complement strand
AAATGAGTGCTTGCACAAGGACGTGGAGGTCTTGATTGTTTCCACAACTGATCTACACACAGAATAAATACGAACTACTGGTAAGATGTACGAGTGGGCCAGAGACAGTGGCAAGGGGTAAAATGGTATGTGCTGAGTGCTGCCTGTGTGCTGAGCACATTGCCACATTTTGTCTACTTACTTTGTGTTCGTTGCTGGGACAAATACCCAACACTCAAAGTGAAGGAAGGAAAGGCTTATTTAGCTCACAGTTACTGGAGGTTTCAGTCCATATTCGACTGGCCAAAGGCTGAGTGGAACAGGGCAGAGAGCATCCAGTTCATCATGACAGAAGCAACAGAACAGCCAGGGAAGCAGAGAGCAACAGCATGAGTCTGTCTCTCTGTCTCTCTTTCTAAGTTGCATCAGGCTCTCTGCCTCAGCCTTAACCGCCTTAGGCTATACCCATAATCCCAGAAGTACTTAAAACGCATAATCCTAGGCATCATGGATCAAGTCTCAAGCTCTAGATCAGTACTAAATCACATAATCCCGGTGGATCATGGATCAAGTTTCAATCTATAGAAGTCCCTGCCCCATGACAGCATGAGGCTGTGTGGGGACAACTTGACATAAACCTTAGCACATTTAAACCTCTTAAGATTTAATAGAAGAAAGTATAGTGGTTGGCCTGCTGTGCATACACCAAGCCATGCAAAGTGGATACAGTCATAGAGCAAATCCAAAGGGAGACAGACTCCATATAGATCTAGTATACATGCCTGCAGATGAGATAGTCCTCAGAGAGAAAGGGTTTCCCAGAGTTGGGAGCTGCTTCCCAGTGCTACACACACTTAGCCCACTGCCGTGCCTATGAAGCACGCCATGCATTACCCAGCCTTAGGGTGTAGGTGATGAGAAGCATCCCGAGGCTTCAAGCCTGGGGCCACAGTCACGCTTCTTAAGAACTTGGATGAGCACTAGCAGTAGTGTGCACAGGCACTGTGAGAGACAAAAGCAAGTGACAGAAAAAGCCACCAGGAGGCGGGAGCAACAATCCTGCTCAGCAACAGCACGGGATGGCGGGAGGACAGTGAGGCTTCAGAGCAGAGCTCAAGCCAAGAGCTGGGGAAGCCAGAACTCGTAGGAAAGGAACTGTCTGCACTAGGGCTTTAGAGGGAGAAAAGTTGCTTGATTTTGATTTGAGTTTGAAATTCTGGGTGGGTAAGAGCAGGGCAAAAACCTGATTACCTTGACCTGTAAAACACAAGGATTCACTTGTAGGTAGAATTACTGCTTACATCATGAAAAATCAAACAAAGGCATCAGCTCAGCCCACTCCAGGGTCCTTGTGCTATGTGCCAGGATGAGACCAAAAAAATAAGGGCTACATGGTTGCATACAAACCAGGGGTTGTGTGGTGACTAGAATTGTTCCACCTGAAGCCCATCTCTGTGTAGAACCTGAGATTGCAAATTTACTGAGAAATGACTTTTCTCAGATATGATTAAAGATTTTTCATTGAAATGATCATGCTTTTAGGATCTAGTGGCCATGATCAGCACCTTATAAAAAGAAAAAAGATTACATAAGGAAACACTATGCCAAAACCAACAGAGAGACTAGAAGAATGCCAGGATCAGGCCAAGACACTAGGACTGACCAGGGGTGGAAGAGGCAAGAGAGGGGGCTCTCACGTGCCTTCGAAAGGAAACCAGCCATGCCAGCTCTTCAAGGTCAGACTTTTGGCTGGGAGCAAATTTCTGCCACTGCAAACCACCAGATCTTAACAGAACAGCACCTGCTGAGGCAGAAGCAGGGGCCTGGAGTTCTGTCGCCAGGTCTGTTGTGCCAGCCCTGACCCCGGGACACACTGAGATAGTGACTGAGACTGGGCGTCGGGGTGTGCACCTGTAAGCCCAGCTCTATGGAGCTGAACTCAGGCGGATCACTAGGAGTTCAGTCTACATAGTGAGACCCTGTAAACCCTATAGACCTTTCCCTAAAATGCAAAAGAAAAATAAAAAGGAAAAGAAAGAGGCCTAGGAAGCCAGCAGCCAGTCCTAGATCCACTCCACAACCTTGTGTCCTGCAGAACACCTCAGAAGGGGCACAATGGAGCTGTTCCTACGTCATGAGACACCAGGAATAGATGAGACACTGTCCTATGAAATCCCCAAGGGAGAAGCAAAAGAGGAAGATGGCTATGTCACAGTGCCTCAGGGGCCTCCCTGCCCCCACTCTCCTGAGGACCCAGGTGTTCTGAGGCCAGATGAGCTGCCCTCCAAGCTTCTCCTTGTGGCCTGAGAAGCACTGTCTGCATGGCAATGCCACACTCGAGGCGAGAATCAGTAACAGGGCAGACCTGAAATTCAGGTAAGGACTAGTCCTTTGGGAGGGTTTCCACAGCCAATCTTCTGACCTGATATCACACTTCAATGATCTGGTGTTGTAAATGGCAGAACCTCAGCATCTAGCTTGAGGTGACTACTGCAGGTCTCTTCTGCCACGGATGATAGGTCTGTCCTTGAAGACACCTCTAGTATCACCCCACTTCCCAGGATACAGCCCCTCTTTTTGCTGTCTGTCTGGACAGCTTCCTCCAGAAGATGGAACCCAAGCTCCTGCTAACTGCAGCCTCTCTGGCCCAAACCCTCTCTGGTGGCCCAGGGTGCAAGTTCACCTCCCTAAGGGGGTAAGCAAAATGTATTGTGCTGTGTGTGTGTGTTTGTGTTTGTGTGTGTTTGAGACAAGGTCTCACTATGCAGTTTAGGCTGATCTTGAGCTCACTTTGTAACCCAGGCTGGTCTCAAACTCACACTGATCCTCCTGCCTCAGCCTCCCAAGTACTGGGATTATAGGCATGTGCCACCATGCCAGGCTTGAGCTTAAATTTTTTAAACGTCTTTGGCAGAAAAATACCCTCACCCTTGATGTAAACTTATCCCATGGTTCTTCACACTGTCTGAAGCAGTTCTGGAAGCCATTATGAGTGTCTTCATGAGACGTGACTACTCCTGGCGAGTGCCACCCAGCTCAAAGGCAGGCTAATGCCAGCACTGTGCTGTGTCCCCGTTCACCAGATCTGGCACCATGTGACTTCTGGCTCTTCCTGCAAACCAAAATGATGATGAGCACAAAAGGAAAATGCTGTGAATCCACTCAGGCCATCCAGCTAGCCAAAGTGACGTAACCTAAAATAGGCAAAAGGACTCCCAAATAAGCTTTAGAATGAACAAAAATGATGGGGTGCGTTCCGAGTGGGGGGTGAGTGTTTTGAGGGGATTCCTACCAATGTGATTTCAACTGTAACTGAAAAAAAATTCAAGCATTTACATTTTTTTCTGATCACACATTATATATAAGCCTAAAACTCTTCAACTCTCCACCAATTAGTACAGCTTTTCTTTAAAGATGAATCAAAAGAAAACTTAATCTATGTTTTTATGAATGAATGCATACATAATCTGCCACACCAATGAGGCAGCTTGGCAGTCCCTGTGCCTGCCCGGCAAGCTCAAGGAACAGGTTGCATCCCCAGTACCGCATGCTGCGCAACCTGTGCCAGCCTGTGCCAGCCACCAAGACTGGGTGTGGCAGCACACATTTGTAGTCCAGCACCAGGACTGAGACAGGAGGATCATTAGGAGTCTGAGCTGCATAACAATTCGCTGTACTAAAATAATCCTTTTTTTCCCCTTTCTGTATCTAGGACAAGGTCTACAGGGTCTGCTGTTGTCCGCCTCCCAAGCGCTGGGATCACAGGTGCACCTCGCCACACCCAGCCTCAGTTGCCTTCCCAACGCGTCCTGCGAACCAACCGGCACGGCACACCAGGGATTGAATCTCAGCTGTTGCGCTCTGCCTAAGCAGGCACTTTAATCCATTGAGCTATCAGGCTGGTCCTTAAAAAGAAAAAAAAAAAAAAAAAAAAGTCTTCCAGTAAATTACAACCTGCTTCTTACTGAGCTTAATCCCCTGGCTTGCTTGGCTATCCAGGAATAAAAGTCACAGTCCCTGGTCACTTGTGAACTACCCCGGCAGTCATTCCTTGGACCTGGGATTTATTGCTCCATGTCCTTCTCAGCAGAAAACTCAGTAACACTCTCGCCCTCATTTCTCCTTTCAAGCCCAGCAGCCAAACCGCCCTGGTGTCCTAAGAGGTTACAGTGGAAGGAAGAATCGCTGGATGTGGGGACAGACTTCGTGTTGTATCCTGCTGCTTCCTAGCTCGTCTTTTTAGGTAAATAATTGGGTAAGCATCCATGGCCCCAAGGATAAGTGCAGTCTGCAGGAAAGAAACAAAACCCCGTTCACCACGCAGAAGACTGGGTGGTGCTCAGAGTGAATCGCTAAGGGTAGCGCGGTGGTGTTGCCTTGGACTGAGCTGACTGCAACTCGGGTTTCTCCCCTGTGGTCAACTCTGCCTTGCACTCTTGGAAGGCCCTCACCGTTTGGCAACTGTGAGAGGCAGCTACAGTTGGGGAGCTTTATACGGAATGCTAAATTCCCCTAGGATTATTGCCTTGTTTGATTCTTCTTGTGCTGCGAAAATAAGGGGGAGTACCTGGATCACAGAGATTCACACATTTGCTGTTTACGTGCCTTTCTTTACTAATTCTTGAATACTACAAGAAAACGGACTAGAGAGACTCGACAAAAATGCTGTTTCAGCAATTTAAACTGCGTACAAACTATTTCTAAAACTAAAACCTAAGCTATATATTGGCTCACAATTATATCAGCAGGTTGAAAATATAAAGCTCATATAAAAAATTTTTAAAAAGCTTATTTTGTCTATTTCTGTATTGCCAGAAATAATTTTAGTAGAATTATACAGTATTTTTGTCTCTTTAGAAATTATTTAGCTCTATCAGTCTTGTTTCCAGTTCAATTATAAAACCAACATGCCACACATACCGTATATCCAGAACCAAATGTAGTCTTCTGAATATTAATTAACATTGTTTCAGAGAGCCGACCACTGTTTATCACTGATTTAAATTAAATATTGAGAAGGAAATTAAAAAGATTTTTATTTTCATTTATTCAGCAGCAACATTACAATTTGTACAAATGAAGGAATAATTAAACAGCCTACCATTAAATTATAATCTTCATCTCATATAAGCAAACATATTAAAACTGAAAATGCTTGTCATGAATATAAAACCAGCTTGCTCCAAAAAGATTATTCTGAATATAAAATGCACATTTAAGTGATTGTTATGTTTATTTTTCAAATAAAAATGTAGCTTTCTTGATGTGATTAGACTTCCAGGTTGTTTTAACTTTCCAATCTATATTTGATGATGATTCTGAGACTAGGAATAATAGTTCCTGCTGAGTTAAAGCTTCGTAAGAACTCAGCTCACATTAATTTACTCCCTTGATTCACAAAACAGGAAGCATTATTATCTCCTGCAAGGAATATGTTTTTCCCCATTTGTTTTATATTATTTGGGAGATGGGGAGAAAGAAGCATCATTACGAGTTAGGGGTGATGGGCAGGAAGGCAAGAACACTCCCTCTTAGCGCTGACCCGTGTGGTATGTCAGGAGAAGAAAGCCAGTTCCAGTAGTGAGGCTGTGGTAGAGAGTTCTTCTCTGAGGGACAGCGCATGAAATGCCATCACTGTGCCAGTGGGGGCAAATGAATGTATCAAGTTCTTCCTCTTCAAACAATATTGCTTAGGCCTGTGCCCCTTTCTTGGTCCCCCTTATTGTGGCATAACATGTGTAAAAACCCTTAAATGTAATGAATATAACTTGATGGATTCAGAAGTAACATACGTCCATGAAATTATCAAAAAAAATCAAGTTTTTATCATCCATTTCTGTCATTTTTAACTTTTATCATACATGTATGGTAAGAGAACTAAACATTTACTCTTAGTGCCAGTTTTTGCATACCCTACACAGCATTGTTACGGGTGAAGCTTGCTTTTACACGCACACAAATTTACGCTTATGTAAGTTGTGTAGCAAGATTTGAGAGGACTTAACTCGTATAACTGAAACTGCATGCTTTGATGAATGCCTATCCCTGAGTTACTGCCTCTTCTAGTGCTGAGAAATCTATATTCCATAGCTCCAAGCTGTCTCTGTCCTACACACTTCCTGTTCACGAGATCACCATTTTTTTTTAATTTTAAGGAAGGGTCTACAGGGTGTTCAGGGTCTCACTACTAGATTGCACTCGTAGTGATCTGCCTGTTTACAGCCTCCCAAGAGTTGGGAGGCCCAGTCTCAAGTGCCACCTTGCCCAGTCTCAACTGCTGGCTCGGCGCACCCCAGGGGCACTGGCCCTGCAAGCTGAGGGACCAAAACCCCAGCCCCTGCACCTGCTTTCAGGTACTTTAATACACTGAGCTACTTGGCCGGCCCACATGATTAACACTAAGAAAACAGTGGAAAGAAACACAGAATACTGGCCTTACCGGCTTCCTTTCTCTCTGATGAGGACCTGGAATCAGACTCCTCATTCTATGCTGGAACTGTCAGGACTGAAGGATTTCTCTCTGCTGTCCCCAGCCAAGAACTGGTCACTACTTCCTGTCATATGCTGATCTCAGATGAAAGACTTCTTGATAAAGGCACCAAATCCTTCAATGTAGTACACACTGAAAGCTCTGCTATAGCCCTGGTTTTGAGTATCGTGAGGAAAAGTTCTAGCTGCAAATCAATCAATTTTCTTTTTCTTTTAGCAAACAAATTAGGTTAGTAAAGTATGCATCTACTAAAGATTAATTTTTATACTCACCAAATCTAACTCCAGGTATGTTTGATTCTTTTCCTACTCCCTGCTTTCCCCTGCACCTCAGTGTAGAGTCCTCTTGAACAGGCAAGCTCCCAAACCAACAGATGGCGCGGGGAATATGTTCCATGTCTATTCCCTTCCCTGCCTGCCTTACTGAATCTAAGTCCTCATATTCTGCTCCACAACTCTCTCAGGAAACAGTTATCAGTCTGTGACCAAAAACATTTTACCAGTGTTAGCGTTTTTCAGCTGAAAACTTGGAAACACAAAGACCTCAATTGAACATAGTTTGGGGTACAGTTTAGCAAACATCTTTAACTGAAAAGGTCAATTTTAGACCTCTTGGGAGCCCATTTCTTAATTTTATTGACCTTTTTGATTAAGATACTTTGTTGTACATATTGATACTCTTCAATGTGATTTTTAAATAGATATGCATGTATATTCCATGCTCTGATCAAATCTAGCTTCCTTTTTCCAATAGCCAACTCTTTCCAAATGTCCAGTAACTGCTATTTTGCACTCAGGTTAATGTTTGTGGCTTCTGAAAGAATAAGATGGAATATACGGTACTAGTCTGTCTATATCTGATTTATTCTTCTTTTCTCAACACAAAATCATGGTTTGATTCCAGTGCACTCTGATAAAATACCAGCATGGCTCTCCTGCCTCCATATACACCTGTAGCTGTCCACCTGACCAGTTTGAGGCCATTATATTCTGCTGCCGCTCTCAGAAACTCCATTCCTTTTCTCTTCAGATGAAACCATTCTCACATTCTTTAAATGTGTGTGGGTGTCGCTCCAGGCCCACCCACATATGCCTGGGCTCACCCAGGTACCCTGGATGTCAAATTTGAAAGGGAGAAAAAGAAAGAGAGGTGTACAAGAGCCCAGACCTCCCTCTGTCTCTCTTAGTCTGGTGTTCTTCTTATCACATTTATATTTGCCTGATCATCTGTCAACATCGTTTTACTGCCTAAAAATCTGGAGCTGTTTGGTATTCTCCTGTGTCCAGTAGTGACACAGATATTGGAAAATCATTTTTTCTTGGCTGTGTAGCTTTACAGCAAGTAACTCTAACTGTAAAATGGCCAATGCAATGGATGTTACTAACTGGTGGTTCTGACTGGATTGCTTTGATAGCCATTTGGTGAAATCAGTATTTAACTCTCAAGGGTCAAGGCTGTGAAAACTGCTTCCTTTATACAGCTTCCTTTTATTTTTCTCCAAACTAACAGTAGAGGCAAATGCCTCTGCATCTGGCTGTGATCCCTTCCAATATAACCAGTTGTTACAATGCAGAATCATCAGTGTGATGAAAAATTAATTAGGAAAGTCTGTTGCAATTTATAAATATGCATCTCTGGTTGAATAAAGTTGAATTTCTGGGTTTCACTTGCTGCCCCTCGGGGTAAATATTTTGCATGCTTTTAGTGTATCAAACTAGAAACCTAATCAGATTGGTTGTGTCATAAATGGAAGTCATTTATTTGGCCCTAATTGGGATCTGAAAAGTTATTAAAGCATATTTTTGGAGTTTGTTCAAATTAATTATTGTGAAGCAAATGGATTTATAGGCAAGTTATGTTCTCAAAACATTTTTTCCTGAACCAGCTGTGCCTTGTTTTAGCAAATGAGAATTATAGGAATAGAACAAATATTTTGGGCTGTTACTAATGTAAGAGGAAGTAGAGGGATTTAAGTGCAGGGTGCCCCTGTAAGAGATAATAAATTAAAATGTTTGTCTTTCTACTTGTGCTCTCAGAAGTCAGTTCATTTATCCTTCTTCTGTGTTTCCGGTAGTGGAAACAAAAATAAAGTACTGCAATAAGGAAACACTCTGCTATGTGGTTGATTGCTAGAAAAACATAGATTCTACATACGTCTATAGACTTGCTCCTACACATTATTACCATGCACATATGATAATTTTAATCTCTTATGCTTATAATATATACAAGAGTTGATAACATATGATGAATATTTCCATTAAAAAACTATTACAGTGAAAGACACAATATCAAGAGAGATGGGGATAAATATGCACCAAGTATTTTGAGGGAGACTAACAGCAGTATCGTTACTGCAATACTTTTTAAATTTAAAAAATCCTGGGGCCAGGGAGATAGCTCTGTGACGGAACTGCCTGCCTGGCAAGTGCAAGGTTGTGAGTTCAAACCCCAGCCCCCCCCAAAAAAAAAAAAAATCTCACGGATGGCGTGATAGCTCAGTAGACAAAGAGCCTGTTTGGCAACCTCAGGGAGGAGAGTTTCGTCTCTGGTTCTTCACCCCAGGCCCAGGGTGCTATGAGCCTGGAAACTGAGTCTGGGCGTGGTGGCACACAAATGTAATCCCAGCCCAGGGGAAGCCTTAAACAAGAGGATGGCAATGAGTCTGAGCTGAACTTCAGACCCTGTGCTAAATACATAAATGAATAAATAAATAAATTTTCATCTTAGCCTTCTAAATGTCATTTCTAACGTCTCATCAGTTATTATACTCTCTTTAAAATAAACTATAACAAAAAGACAACAAATTAAGATTTCTTGAAAACAGTCAACATTTAATTATTTTCCAAGCCTTGCATAGCTATATCTGTCAATCTAAAAAACAGATTTGAGAATAAAATAGATAATATAACAACCACTGTTAATTAGCTATTCTTGTTTTGAATATCTGTAACATGTGTATTGTTATATGTCACTGTTTGTGGCCTTCTTTTTTTTCCTTTTTGTTTTGCTTCTGTTTTTACTTATAAAAATTCACCATGTGGGGATCAAGGAGATAGCTCAGTAGAATAAGTGCTTGCCTAGTCCTGAGTTCGATCCCCAGTACTGCCAAAAGAAGTCATTGTTTGTTTGATCACCCTATATAGCTCTAACACTTGTTGAAATTTCTATAAAATAAAAGCATTATGGCCCATCCTCACCCACTTTATGCAACAACTTTGGCATTGGGTAACTTCTAGCTCTCTCTCAAAGTCAGAATGACCATTAAAGATAAACATTTTGACTCAATTCAGGACATCAAGGCATCCAGAAAGCACAACTAAACACACTCACAAAAGAGATCCTCTAGAGCTGCTTCAGAAAGTGGCATGAATGATGGATAAGAGTATTAGCAGTAAGAGGCAATACCTTGGGGGTGATTAATGGCAATGTGTCCTTTGCTATAGCACAAAACTTTTATTTAGATATTCACCATATTACTGATTGCACCCCATGTGTCTTCCTGGGATAGAACATGTAATATCTGAGGTGAACAATTCAGGGTTCAATAAACTTGTATCAAAGTGAAGGTTGGCTAAGTGATGAGTTAGAATTTATGGTGAGAGATCATTTTAGGTGTTTATGATTTCAAACATAAAATTTCTGAGCATCTTACCACATGGGCTGTTTTAATTGCAACTAGCTGTCAGTAGGTGACCTGATACTGCTGATAGCCAGAAAATGACCCCTAGAGAACTGCTGACAACAGAAAATTTCAGGGGCCCAACCTACAGCTGCTAACTCCACAAAATTATATGTAATGTATACAATAGGCTATCCAAAGAATTGTTCTAGGAGTCGATATCCAATCATCAGCTCTTATCTGCAATTCTTAATTTCTAGAATGATGTGAACTTTACACACTACACCAGCTGGCTTTCTGAACATGTGCATTCGAGGGGACGCTGTACCTGACAGTCAGAGACATAATAAGTTCTGTCCATTATCCATGTCTATTCCCCAGCACTCTTCCAAATGCATTACCTGAAATAGATTTCCCATTTATACTCAAGAGGTCCTTTCACATTAGGATTATCACAGCTTTGTATTGTTGTCTGATTCTATTGTTCCCCGCTGTTGTCGCTCCTGGATAACAATTTCCTTTCCAAGTGAGACTCACTCCATGGAGATCTCCTCAGCTGTCAGACCTCCTTAAGCACAGCACTTTGGTGCTTCCAAAAAAAACCCTCTCTGATTGAATGAAATAAAAATGAATCAAATACAGGGGAGAAAGTTTCATGCATCATAATATAAATGTCACATTGCAATTTTTAAAAGTCAAGAATGATTTCCAAATACATACAATGTACTTCTCTTTGAAAATGTATTTAAGAGCAACCAGATTCAATAAACAGCCACTGAATCAAAGAGTGTGGAGATTCCAAACCACCTTACAGAGTACGTAGCAATGTGCTCTGTGAGAGTGAACATTGAAGGCATACTTCTAATCTTTATTTGAAATGTGAAGAAATACATAAATAGCTATCTGAAAAAATAAGTAAAGAAATTATATATCTGAAGCTCAGTTTCCCTCAACAAAGGGGAGCCCATGAGAAGACTTCCCAACACCAATGTGTAACATTCACAGGAAAATAAGGCTACTAGGAGAAAAATGATTCAAAAGAATAGGTTTTGCAGCTTTGAATATAAGATCACACTCAAAAGAGAAAGTACAATGTAATAATTCATTAAATGCTTTCAGAGAAGATCAGTCCAGGGAACGTGGATTTCTGGGAATCTAGGCAAAGCAGAAGTTTGACTGGAATTCAACCTGGATTAGCCTACAGCAGGAAAGAGGGAACTGAGGCTGTTTATGGTAGTGTACAATAGGTCCTGGGTCACAGAATGACCTTCATGTTGTCTTATGAGGTAGTTCTTGGAAAACACCAATGCATATCTTCTCTGGGAGAATATATCGCAGATGGACCTTCAGTAATTCCACAGTGTAAATTTAATGAAGCATGCTTCTATAAACAAAAATCACCACATAAGCAATACATAGTTTACAAATAAAAATAAGGGCACATTGCACATTTCACCTCATATGCTTTTAGATATGAAAAATATACAAAGTAAAAATAATTTATGAGATTTTTCAAGAATAAGACATGTTAAAAAATCATTAAGAAACAAATGTCTTCTGTTATGGCTTGTATCTATTCTTTCTCTAGTGCTGAACATCTGACCACTCCTGATACTTCGGAATGTTATCTGATTGGGAAATAAGGCTGCGTGAGATGTGACTAGTGACGATGATGGAATACTAGTGCAATGTGTGCACTCGCAATGATCAATATTGTGTCAGCATGACTAGGCTCTGGAGTAGCAGGGATGTGATTAAGTGTTATCCAGATATAACTCTGAAGGCATTTCTCAGAGAGAATAATGTTAGAAAGACGGATTGGAAAAAGCAGGTTGTTCTCCTCAGTAGAATACGTCTCCTCCAAGCTTTTCGTGGAAACTTAGCTAGAACAACAACAACAACAATAAAAAAAAAAAAGCCAGAAAGAAAAAAAAAAAAAAAAAAGAATGAGGAAGCATTTGCTCTCTCTTCCTGTTTTTAAACTGAGACATTTGTCCTCTTCACAGACAGGTCTCAAACTCAGAAATAAATCTTATGCCATTGGTCCCCTGGCTCTCCTCTCCTTGGAGTAGGACTAGAAAAATAGAGTGGGCCCAACTTGGCCACTTCAGGCCTTGAGAACTCGCCCCAAAGACTTATTTCCCAAATGGCTCAATGCTCACGACCGGCACTTGTACACACATTCCACAGGTTCCGTTTCTTGGGGGAATGCATAGTAGCACAAGAATCGAATATAACTTGTCTCCTTATGAAAAGGGAAGTTAGAAAGAGCACAGAAAGCAGGATAATAGCATCACATGCACATAAACTCAGAGGCGAGCTTGGTGCATTTACAAGCAGTGTCAGTAAGCAGTGAACAAAGGACGACAGAATTCAGCACGCAGTGAACAGCCAACACGCAGAATCTGGCTCAGCCCTTTGATGGAAAAACTAATCTCAAGAGCCAGTTGTGATGGTCATAACTGTCATCCCAGCATTCTGGGAGGCAGAGGCAGGAGGACTGCATTTTTGTGCCCAGCCCAGAAAACTTAATCGTTTAGTGAGACCCTGCCTTAAATTAAATATAAAAAAAAAAAGTTCCGGAACTGTAACTCGAGGTAAAGGTCTTGGACTCAGTCTACAAAACTGCAGAAAAGAAAAATAAATTAAAAAATAAAATAAAATCTCTCAATAGACTAGTAGAAAGAAATCGACAGTATAATTATCCAAAGAAACTGTTCAAGTGGAAAGAACAACTGGGATAAAGGAAAAGGGAAAAGAAGGAAGGAAAAGTTATATAAATGTAATGAGCAGTTTCTTTCTCTTTCATAGCATCAACTAAACCTTTTGAATTTCATTATTTTATTTACTCTTTCAGGTTCTTACATCAGGGAGACAATAGGACATGTGAATCTGATTTATTTCACTTATGAGTATGGTCTCTAGTTGCATTCATTTACCTGTAAGAGACTTGTTTATCCTTCTTTATAGCTCAGTAATATTCCATTTGTTAATTCCAACAACTAATTTACAGACAACAATATGTAATATAGTAAACATTACTGAGTTCCTATCACTTTGTTTCATTAAATTCTGTATCATTTCTAATGCTTTATTTACTTTTTATTTGTTTAAAAAATCTCAAGTGTTATGATTTGTGTCTAGCTGCACCTCAAAGTCTCATGCAGTCATGGGATGGGGACTTCTAAGGTTTAAGATTAACTCATCATTCACTAGGATTATGGATCTTAGTACTGCTGGAATTATGGGCGTGAGTACTTCTCCCAGCCTGGATTGAAGAGCCTGAATGCAATTTAAGGGGGACAGACTTGTTCTTTTTAGCCACTATTGCTGCTACTCCTCCATTTTGCTCTCTTACTCTTTGCTTCCATCATGAATGGATGCTCTCTGCCCTGTGCTGCTTTGCCTTAGAGCCAGCCGAGTATGCACTAAAACCTCCAGTAACTCTGAGCTACATACACCTTTCTTTCCTTCATTTTCAGTGTTGGGTATTTGTCACAGCAGCAAGAGAAGAGCAACTGAAAATATAGCAAAAATATCACATTCCTTTCTAAACCATAAAGAAAGATTTCTTTTTTAAGTATGTAACCTCAGACAAAGAATTTGGACTACAACATAATTACAAGCAAGGTGCCACATGGCAGAAGTACATTAATTTGGCAAAAAGCCCTAACTGACCTCATCTCCTAGGGCACAGCTATGGGCTTGGCCATTTTCACCTGTTCTCCACTTAAGCCTTTCATTGTTTGGAGGAAGGGAGTTCTTTGATGTTTGTTTTATAAACACTGTGGAAATATTATGTTCTTAACTATAATATTTAAAAAGGAAATCTATATTAATATGTTGAGTTGTAAAAGGCTCAAGTCAACTGCCTCTGATGCCAGATGAGTTGATAATCCACTACTATTATGGACTATTAGACTAAATACATAACTACTTTCTCTTTGTGTAATGAAAAGAAAGGTCTGTACTAATGATGTTTGACAAGAAGTCATGTATTCTTGTATTACATGTATCTTGTATTCTGAACAACTATGAAAAAGACAACAATATGCAGTGTATTAACTCTTGCAATAATAAAAAAATAATAAATTAAAATAATGAAATAAAATATAAATTATAGTATTTTAGAGTAAAAGCCTAAAATAAGCATTAACAAATCAGTTCCTTTTCCAAGAGGTTACAAGCAGAGTCTAAGCCTTCCAAGTTCAATTTTGAATATAAGAAAACATTAGTATGATGAGGCTATTATTCAGCGGCACAAGCGCTAGGTCCTGAGTATGATTTCCAGGACAAAAAAAAATAGTGTCGCTATAATTTATGTTCCTATCCACTTACTCAAAATGCACTCACAGGATTAATTATATGATATACTTTAAAGAAACTAAGTAATTCAAGAAAGGATGAACACGTTCAGTCCTTTGGCTCACAAGTAGAGTCTCACCTACTCACTGAGTCCCTGAACAATGATCCTTTTCTATGGAGCTCAGGGATTCCACACGGATGGAGAGATGATGACGGCAGTCCTATCTCTTGAGCTGTACCAGGATTATGAACCAGCTTCCATGGAGCTTGAGTAATTTATTTGATAGATACACCTGCTCCTGCCAGCTGTGAAACATTTGGTAAGGTGACCTGAGGCTCCTTCCAAATGCTTGGCATCCCCTGAATGGCGCATGGGGAGGGAGAAAGTCAGGAGGAGCAGGCAGACATTCTTGCTCCTTGAAGTGAAGGTGGTTGCTATGGTAACCTTCCTAGATGGCACATAGGAGGACTCCTGCCTCTTTAGTTCAAAGGATGAGCTTCTGTAATATGTGCTGCTTGGGGGGAGGGGCTCAACTGTGACTCCAGTCTCTCTGAGTCAGTGTGAAAAACATTGATAGCAGAGGGGTGCCACCATGGTGAAGCTCATGAGGAAGAGGGCTCAGCATGGTGTCCTAAAGAACACGCAGAAACGCACACAAAGCAAGAGTTAAGTTTATATCATCTGCATTGTTAGATGTGATTCTATTGAGTTCATAGTGAATCGATAGATGTTATAGATTATTTGTTCAGGTGCCACAGAAATGGCCGCCCAAGAGCAAATATAAAAGAGCTCTTGTCCTAAATGAGGCAACTCCCTAAAGTCCTACTGAACCCAGAATATGAGGGCGGCTTCTGATTGGTAGGGGAGCATGGGTGGTGTGAGCAGAGAAAATCTCACCTAATAGGGGCAGCAGAAGCAGTGAAAGAGACGGAGTCGCTGGCAATCTAAGAAGATTCCTACAACTAGCCATAGATAGCTCCAGGAATGGGATTCTGGTCTAAGACTCTCCAAGTTTTGAGTATGTACATTAAAGAGATAGATCATGTTTCAGTAGAGATGCTGTAAGAATTAAGAGCAACTTCCAGTCTGGCATCTAATATCTGCTTCATTCTGTTAGAATTCACCACTTTTGCTATCATACTCAGCATTCAGTGAGAGCTTAGTCAAGTATAATTTTTTTTCTTAGAACAAACAAAAGGACACCTCAATGAATTGTCCCCGTAATGACTTTTTAATGTCATGGACACTCTTGTTACAGCCAGTGCATACTGAAGGTGATTTCAGTTCAGTGATGCTGCTTAATATCAGTAGCACAATCCTCACAAGAGTCAGAACCTATCCCCCAACCAAGGACAGAGGTACAGCTGTGTCCTCTGCATGTGTACCCTATAGCCTTGGAAATTACAGCCATAGCAACATATGCAGAGAACAGTTCCACCCAGACCAATGTATTGTAGGTCCTGTTTTGGCTTCTTAGTTATATGTCATTTAACTTTGATAACCAGTTGATGAGGAAAATGTTAATCTGCCTGCCTTAATCACTATTACACTGTCAAGATGCAATATCCAACCCCCCCCCCCAGCTTAAAGCAGGAGAAGGTTTTTAAAAGATTCAGTCCTTAGTGCTCTGGTTTCAAGACACAGAAGGCCACAGTGGGAGAATCCGGCCATAGAAAGGTGGTCTTGCATATCATGACAGCCAGGACACAGAAAGGGACAGGCAGAGCCAGCAAGAGAACTACACTCCACCAGGTCGTGGATCTTCCAGCCAGTCCTTGTCTCTTTAAAGTACATGGAGCAGCCTGAGTGAGACCTCCCTGGGCCTTCCTGAAACTCGTTTCACCCAGCAACCAGGCCCAGTGCATTAGTGAGACCACCCTGCAGCAGCTGGAAACTCGTTTCACCCGGCAACCCGGCCCAGAATTCCCAATGTGAAAAACTGCTGCAGAACTCCCAGTAGAGAGACAAGACCCACCCAGCTGATCCACAGGCAGAACATCTTGCCAGAGTGGCTCTCTTAGTTACTTTTTGCTCGTTGCTGGGACAAATACCCAACACTCAAAATGAAGGAAGGAAAGGTTTATTTAGCTCACAGTTTGTGGAGGTTTCAGTCCATATTCAGCTGGCCCAAGGCTGAGTGGAACAGAGCAGAGAGCATCCAGTTCATGGTGGCGGAACAGCAACAAAATGGCGTCAGAGGTAGCTAACCAACACGGCAGCAGAGCAACAGCAACCGCTCGAGTCTGTCTCTGTGCTTCTCTTTATATTACATCCCGGCTCTCCACTTTAGCCTCCGCCTTAGGCTACACCCATAATTCCAGAAGTACTTTGACTCACAATCCCATCAGTACTAAATCCCATAATCCCAGGGATCACGGGTCAAGTCTCAAACTCTAGAAGTCTCCACCCAATGACTACATGAGGCTTTGGGGGGACAACCAGACGTAAACCACAACAGTGGCACAGCAGGTTTGACTCCAAGGACTGCAACAAGACGTAGTGGAGCTCAGAAGCCAGACCAAAGCCACATCCACCTGGATGACCTTGAACTTGGCAGATCTGGACCTGGTGCTAAGGTAAGAACACTACCAGAGCTCTAAACCAAAAGTCAGAAGGCAGGGCGGTACAAAATGACAAAGAGAAGGGAAAAAAATATGCTCGCAGACCCCAAGCCCGCCCAGAACAAATACAGGAGAAAATAGCATAGAAGAAATTGGAAATCACACACCTGAAATCTCTGAAATAATAGCAAGTGAGGACTCTGCCCTCGACCTCACAGCCACTCTGGCGGAGAGGCTTCACCTGTCTTCGGGAGACATTCACCCTCCCCACGCCGGCTCCAGCCTCCTTCCTCCCTTCCAAAGAGGCCTTCTGACTTTTAAACTTAACTTTCAATTACAGACTAATCATCCTCAGCCTTTCATTGTCTTTTGCCTATAGCTACCCACATTTCATTACTCAGTTCCACTTCCCCCGAATCTCCCCAAGCGTGCGAAGTCGCAGCTGCTCCCACACTCTCAGCCCTTCCACACCTCGGCTCCCTCAGGCTGGCGGCTGTAATCGGGACGCTGAAGCCCTGGCTCCCGTTCCTCCGCTAGCAGGAGTAGAATCTGCATTTTCTGGGCCAGGCTGTGCATCATTTCCATTAATGATCGCTTCCTTAGACCGCTCCTTCAGGCCCTGCGAGTAGCTGAGCTGCAGCACGCATGGGTACGGCTGTGTGCTCTGCAGAGCAGACACGGAGGAGAGAGCAGAGGAGGAAACAGGCTGCGGCAGCTGTGAGGACCTATGACTTATTTTTCATTATTACTAACAATTTTAATGAGAAAGAAATAGCAAAGTGTTTCACAATAGGCTTGTAGGACAGTTACAATCATTAATACATTGCATATTGTTATCTTCATAGTAGTTGTGCAGAGTACAAGATGCAGACATGATAGCTTGTCCAAACTCTATGAGTACATCGTTATTCTCACTGAACTAAGAGAAAGTAGCTGTATATATAGTCCAATAGTCCGCAATAGTAGTGGGTTATTAGCAGAACTGGCAATGTCTGAAGCTATTGACCTGAGCCTTTTACAGCTCAGCGTATTAATATAGCTTTACTTTTTATACCAGATCTTTGACTTCTGCTTCTGGAATGGCCCTTTCTGTAGCTGCATAAGTCCAAGGCAAGGACCAGGTTGTTTTGTGTACCTACAACATCTCACCCTTGTTGTGAGCTTCCCAGGGAAGAAAAAAAAAAAAAAAAAAAAAAACACTGGATGAGGCAGGACATCTAGGTAAAGGGTCATTTCAAGGGAAGGACCTTCCACACTGGGTCAGCAGGTAACACTGCCACAACAGGGGAGAAATGCTAGGGTGACCGCAAGTTCCTTATGTTCCCTGTGCATTGTTACCTCAAGAGGTCACTGAGGAGCCTGCAACAATGAGCAGACACTGTCTGGGTTGGAGTGGGCGGGTGTGGGCAGATCTGAGCACCTAGGCAAGAGAAGGCCTCCCCCTCATGCACTCACATGCAGCTCCTCTGCAGGGCATTGTCCCCCAGGGCAGGACCCTCCTTGCTGCCAGTCCCTGTCAGCAGAGCTTGTTGCTCCTTCGCATGAAGGCAATGGCTTAGAGGGCAAGAATTCCGTGGTCTTTCCAGAGGCAGAGAAAGGCAAGGAAGGCAACAGCAGCTGAGTGGAATTGGATTCTATTCTGAAGGCCTAGAAGGTCCTGCAGTAGTCCGAGTGTCCTGGACACTTTTCAGAGATAGTTAAGAATATGCTATATTCCATTGGGGCAGAAAAGAAATTTGAGAAGGCAACACAGGCGGTGCCTTGCAGGGGTGATATTTTGCCTAAGGGGCATCGCTTTCTGTTTAAGCCAAGTTGCTTCCTGTTCTCTTCCCGCCAAAAATTCTGATGAATCAAAATCTCCACATCTGTCGTAGCATAGGATTAAAAAATCCCAACTAGAGGGGCCTGGACAGCCAATGGAGGACAAGGGAAAGGCAGTCTTAGTCTTAGTCTTAGTCTAGCAGAGCTAGACGAAGAAGGTGAGGCCAGCGCTGTACGCAGGGCTGCACGCACTGGTCCTGTAAATGCTCTATGAAGTTGCTGCCTGCAGGTGCTGGTGCCATAGAGCACTATTATCTCAGCACCAAAACAGTAAATCTAGACTAGCTGCCCACAGGGACGTAAAAGCCCTCTGTTTCTTGACAGAAAGACCGTGACAGACCCCTAGCACTGAAGACACAGTCACCTCCCTAGTGCCTGCCCCTGCCCTGGTTGTCTTGGCGATAGCAGTAACATGAAGTGAATACCACCTGTGTCCCAATTCAGAAGAAGTTATTGCGGCACAGTGCACAGACGCCCTAGTCTGAGATCACATAGCCTGGGAGCAGAAGTGCCTGGTCACACTCAGGCGCGGGCGCTTGTGTACTCAGGTGGGGAAAGGCAGGATGGTTGAGAATGCCCAACAAGAGGGAAAATGGGACAAGTTTAAGAAGGTCACAGAGCGGGCCCTCGGTTCGATCCCAGGCACCACATGCTGCGCCAGCCCTGCCCTCAGGGCGGGCTGAGCCAGCCATAAAAATGAGTGAATAAACAAGCAAAGGTTGTGAAACAATAAATAAATAAATAAATAAATAAATAAATCTTTTTAAAAAAAAAAAAAAAAAAAGAAGGGCACAGAGGAAAGACGGGGTTGGCAGAGGCACTGGGCCATTACTGAGTCTCCAGTATCCTAGGCCTTCTGAGTAGTGCTCAGTATGTGGGTTGCTCAGCTTCAGCGCCCCCGACCTTGGCACTGGACAGTAGCGCTGAGAGCTTCTCCTGCGCATTTCAGCAGGTGCGTGGCATTCCCAGCCGCTGTTTCCTGGATGCCAGCAGAGCTGCCCACTCTTTGGACCCCAGGATTTGCCAAGTGTCCCCTGAGATGCACAATTTCCCCTTTGTCACTGCAGATTGGCCATAAAGTTCAAGCTACAAGAATCAATGAGGAACACATTTACACCAGTTTCTGCATGCTTGTAATATTTCTTATTAAAAAAGGATCCAAGAAGAAAGAATCTGGCACTGTGCTTGGCACAGAGCACGTGTTTCTAAATGTGATTTATTTTCTACTGCCTTTCTAAGCCCAATACTTTCCTCGCCCCACTTTTTTTTCTTTTTTACAAGTCTAAGAGGTAGGCTGGACCCTCTCTGTCCCAGCCTAGGAATTCCAAACCCTGCTGCAATTCAGGATAGCAAGTCCCTGCAACACCACACCTGCAGCTTTTCAGAGCCACTGCTTTGTACATTTTTTTTTCTTGGAAAAGTATTTTAAACCTGACAATGAGAAAAGATGTGATCATTGGCACCTTTTCAATCTGTCACCTTGTCAAATTAATAAATATTACCATGTTGTCTCATTTGCTTGGCAACTTTTCATTAAATAAAAATATTACTGATACATTTCATAGGGGCCCTTCCCTACACATATGCCCCTTCCTTCACCCTCCCAGGAAATGTTTTTTTCTGAAATTTTTTTCATTCTATGATTCTAGGCCTCTGTAATCCATGTTTGCATGTGAGAAAAATACTAATAACTATATACAGCAAACCTTCCTCAATCATTTGCTGTGTCATAAAGTTGCCCAGTGCTCTGTTTGTGTCACCTTGTTTAATAGTGTAGAATAACCTTTTGAAATGCATGCTATGTTCCCCCCTTCTCAATTTAGCAAACAAGGACACAAGAATGAGCCCCCAATAACTTTCTCAAGAGTCCACGATTGAGTCTACTACAAATGCTCAATTTTGCAATATGTTATCAAACAGATTTCATAATTTTAAATTACTTGTCTAATTCCCTAAGCAGATGCTGCTTTTTTTTTTTTTTTTTTTTTTCTTTTTTAATGTATTTGTTACAGGGTCTACTGGGTCTTGCTGCCTAGATTGGAATCATACTGATTCTCCTGTTTTCAGCCTCCCACGTGCTGGGATTACAGGCACGCACCACCGCGCCCTGTCTTCAGTCTTCAATGGAAGTCTCAGTGCACCGTGGGATCAGGGCCAGCGCATCACGCCAGAGACTGAACCCTGGCCATTGCCCTCTGCCTAAGCAGAGAGACACTTTAGTCCACTAAGCTATCCGGCCAAGAAATGTGTGCTTTGTGTCATTGTCCCGGAAGCTTCAACAAATACCACCCAATGTAAATCAGCACACAAGTGATTAAGTGAATGAAGAGGTCAAGAAATTAATAGGCTGGTGCAGCTGCTCCCGTGCCACCTCCTGCTCTCGGCTGGGCTACAGGTTCCTCTGGCGTACGCTTTCCCTCTCAGGGCTGTCTCTAGCTTCTCCCAACAAAGTATCCTCTCCACGTCGGCACAATAAAGCCAACTGTGCTCCTTGCTTCAAATTCTCTGCAGTCAGGGCATCAGAGGCTGCTCTGAAGATCCACGGTTATGTGGGCGTGAGCCATGTTACATCTCGGGGGAGCCTGGGGCAGAGGTACCCGGCCTAGGTGGGCGTTATCTGTCCGCCCGATCTAAGGTGGACACTGTCAGACGGGAAAGAACCTTTGCAGAAACGTCCAGGAGCGTCAGTCATGCCTCTTGGGGACCATTGCCTTAACAGAACTGCAGTACGCGCTGACTTAGCTAGGCGTATAAGTACGCTTTCTTGTTAATCAAATATTGAGGGTGTTCCTATTTTAAAAGGTATCGATGATAACTTCTATATTGTCATATACATCCTAAAGCCTGTATGTGCCTGTAAGGAGGAAACAGCTACCTTGTGAAGTGTAAGGGCTCTCAGTGAGCTCAGGAGATCAAGCCCAGAGCATGGCTGCTAGGGGCCGTGGGAGCCAGTGAATGAGAGCCAGGCTGCTTTTATTGAGAGCGGCTTCCATCCACTCCCTATCAGAGCACAGCTGCAGCCCAAGCCCCGGGGGCCCCTGAGCTATGCTAGCATCCCTGCCGTCCCGCCTGCTGGCTCTTCTCCGACTCCACAGAGCCGCTCAGCCTCTAGACAGATTCCTGCTCCTCATTTCAAGGTTGGAATACATGTCTGCATTGGATACTTCCCTACGCACCATCCTGTGAGACAGATTCCCATGCCTGTTCTGATTTTGGGTAGCTGGACAGGCCATTCTTAATTTATATCAGACTGTTAACTACAATTGATTATAGATTACTGGTAAAGATGGCCCTCTAGCCTTATTGCCACTATGATCAGAGTGGTGCCCCTTAACGTCTGTCTGTCTGTCTGTCTTGGCCTGATGCCGAGCACAGCACATTCCATCACCTGACATCTGTACTTCCACTGTTCACAGCTCCCCACCAGCATGGGACACAGAGAGCATCAGAGCAGGTGCTCTGGCATCCCTAGTCATGTAGATGGTAGCAGGCTCTGGGCTGGGCACATGTTCCTTAAGCATTGCCCACACACTGAGGCATACATGGGCTCCCGCCCATTCTGTGTGCAAGGCTACAGGGCGCCTTCAGGCTGCTGCCAATGGCCTGGGTGATCACCCGTACAGAGGGGACGTGAGTGGGACATAGGCGTGAAGAACTCAGGCTACGGCAGGGTTCAAAGCACCTGGGAAATGATACGCTCAAGGTCGTGCAGTCCGTGAATGGCACAGCAAGCAACACTGTCCCAGGTTGGTCCATGCCCTCTACACGGAGCTTTTTCCTAAGTCCCATCCCTGCCACCACTGTACTACCAGGCACTCACCAGAAAGAACTTGGTCAGACATGGTTTCTAAACTCGGTGCCCAGAACACAGCAGGTAAGCACACCATGAAGAAAGCTGGTAAGTCTAGCAAAAAAAACCAGATTCAATAGAAATGGCAACAAGGGCTTCTGGGATGTGCAAACTGAATCTCAGGAGCCATCTCTCTGCCTCGCTACCCAGACCTGCAAGGCTGTCAGAAAGATGCAGGTGGAATCCGGAGCAGGGTGCAGGCTGCCTGGACTCAGAAACATGGTCCTCTGCTGCCCTCCTGTGGCTCAGCTACATAAGGATCTGTCTGATCCAGATCCGGCTCACTTCCACTCTACTCCGTATTTACTCACCAGGGGCAGGCGGCAGCCTCCGGCTTTTTTTTTTTCCCCCTATAATTCTAAATGCTGAAGACTCTTCACACGTCTTTGACCAGGAACCAGGAGTGGGGTGAGAACAATCATTTCATATGATGAACAATCATTTCATATGGAAACATATGCAGACCCATTAGCATGTACAGGTTGTACTACTGGGGAGAACTTTCTATGAGGTCCAGAAGAAATTAGTACCAGCCAAGAGGAAACTGAGTCTTTGCCTTAGTGCTTTCTAGAATTTGAATCTTACTACTCAGTGTAGGCTATTAGTGTTTGATCTTAGGATGGTATATCAGCCACTTTTCCTGCTGTGCAGACAAAATAGTTGATGCCCACAGCTGACAACAGGAGAAGCTTATTCAGGTCATGCTTCGAGGGGAGTTGGTCCATTGTCACCGGCTTCAAAGCAAAACCATCGTGGCAGATATGTGTGGAGGAGCAAACTGCATAGCTCACAGCAGTTGAGAAGCAAAGCGGAGGAACAATGCCAGAGAGAAAGGGGCCAGTAATCAGCCCTAGACCGCACCCTGGCTTCCACGCACCACATCAAAACACACCCAGACATGTGCTCAGCTATCCAGCAGCCTCTTGGCAATTAAGTTTAGCCACGGTAGGCAACTGGGATGTGCAAACTGAATCTCAGGAGCCATCTCTCTGCCTCCGTACCCAGACCTGCAAGGATGTCAGAAAGGTGCAGGTGGAATCCGGAGCAGGGTGCAGGCTGCCTGGACTCAGAAACATGGTCCTCTGCTGCCCTCCTGTGGCTCAGCTACATAAGGATCTGCCTGATGGAGATCCCGCTCACTTCCACTCCGCTCCACATTTACTCACTAGGGGGTCAGGGGGAGCTGCACAGAGACAGAGGCCCCATGGCCAAATTATGCTGAATCGCTGTATAGAGTTAATTGGGTCTTTGTTTTGTACAGATAAAACATCCTTATGTCAAGAAAACTAAAAATCAGTTTCAGTATATCACAACTGCAAGTTTCTCATTTGTTATAGATTTATAACTGCTCCAGTGTTTATTTTTCCTTGAATATCACATTTACCGTGTATCCAAAAAGTTTCTTAAAGAGCATGACATTTGAAAACTTTATCACAGTGTCTACCATAGATCAGGGTGACCTTGACAGCATTCCGCGTGGAAAAGAAGTTGAAGACCTCTGCCCCACACTTGTGGTTTTAGAGTGGGAAAATTTTCACCGTATCACAAGCAAAGGAGAGTTAGATAACCAAGAGATGCGAACACTTTTGTGTTTTTCAATATCACACTCAGTTCGGCGTCCACTTTATCTGAGCTGGGAAGACAGGAGCTGCAGTGGTTGGTGCGCTGTGTCAACCTGAGAAGTCTAGAAGTTTAGCTAAGTAACCCGGCAGGTCTACATCCTATGTGCAGCGGACGGGCCCTGACTGCCGTAAGGTGTCCTTCCCCGTGTCATTTTGAGAGGTTTAGAAAGTCAGGTGCGTGGCTCAGCAGTGTTCCAGCGTCTGCACTTTGCAACCATCCTGAGCCTGTGCAAGAGGAGAGCACGAAGACGGTGCGAGTGCTGTACCTGCCTGAGGGCGGATCGGCTGCATCAGATGCAAGGGAAGAAAAGCAACTTGTTCCTCGCTTTCGCCCTTGTTGCTTTTGCTGCCTTCTGCCTTCTTGAACTGTTGCCCCTCTGCCACACCCCCCTGCCTTGGGCTGAAACCTCCACAAACTGGGGGTTACAGATCCCTTTCCTTCCTTCATTTTGGGTGTCAGGTATTTTGTTTCAACAATAATGGAAAAGTGACTAAGGCAGAAGTGGCAATAACCGTGTATTCTATGCCAAGCATTGGTAAACATTGCAAATCCATTAGCCCACTGACTGTCGCCATTATACAGTCAGGAAGCTACCGTTGAGACAAACTGCGCCCAACTTTATGGGCCTAACACTGCTTTTTAACCTCGTAGTCCACAAGTTTCCAGGACTCAGATGCCTGACTCTCCCTTAGATGTTCTCACACCTTTGTAGAAACGTAGTTACTGCATCGTCCTTTGAAGTCTCAGATACGGTCGATATTCAGACTGAGTCAGTCGCACGACTGCTTGATGTTGGCTAATTTGGGTCTCCGAGGAAGCAGTCAAACACCATGTAGTTAGTCACCTTTTGTAGGTCCCTTATAGGTGAAATCTGAACAGGCCATAAACAATAAAGTCTCAAGTCTGAACATGCCATAAACAATCAAGTCAAAGTTTCCAAGCTAATTGGGGGGGTGTGACTAGTTCTGGCCAAATACCATTCTCCCTGAATTCTCTCAGCCAAAACAATTACAGGGCAGGTTTATTCCTTACAACAGAGAATAAACCTGCAGCAGAGGAGTACATACATGACACTGCTGAAATGTGTTTAGAAGTTGTGATTTCCTGCAGCCATCCGCACATGCTCCACAAGCAAATTTGCCTGCCGCTCTCCCAAGGAATGCAGGTTCTCAGGTCGTCTGACTACGCTCACAGTGCACGATCTCTTCTATTTCACCTGCTGCCATGGGGCTCAGCAAATCAACTGACTTGTTGAAGCAGCTTCTGAAGTACAATTTTTCTCAATTTGCAGAAGTGGGGAGCAAGGATATGTCATCCACCTATCATACACCCAGCGTACAGTAGTAGCAGATGTCTTCAATACAGATCCCTTTTAAAGGCCAGAATCAAGAGCACACATCAGTCTGAAGTCCAAGTGGACATTTGTCGGTGTTTTCAAAGGAGACCGGATCTCCCTGACCCCATATTCCTCTCCTGTGTCTCCTGGATGGATTAGCTGAGGCCTCTGTTCACTTTCTATGTAAGAAGCTCCTATGTATAGCTGAATGCTTTGCGCCTATTCCCTGCCCTGAGGTTGTCCAAGTGTAAAAGCTTGTATCCATTTTGGACTCTTTCTGTACATGCTTATCTAGACAAACAGTGTTTGTGATAACATAATAAGAACTGCAAACAGTATTGTGCGTGCCGGGGATTGAACTCAGGACCTTGTGCTTGCCAGACAAGTGCTTATGCCGCTGAGCCATCTCCCTAGCCCTGTGTCATGAGTCTTACTGGAATTTAGTCTATCCAAATGAATTCACACAAGTAACTCTCTCTTATGATAGTCTTAAAACCAGGGTGCTATGAAAGAAACATCCTTAGAAGTTTTTGTCTATACTTGAAGGGTGGTACAAGTAATGATTAAGTTCTTTTCTGAAATTCTCACAAGGATTTTATGATCACCTATTTGAGATGATCTCTGTCCTGTGGCTGTTTGTTCCACTGTAGCTTTTGGCTCTCTGGAAAGGCTACTTATGAGAAACCATTTTATTTTTAACCTAGCATTCCCTGGGTCTTGTAGATTTCTTCTAAAGCCTTCCTGGATATGAAACAATTAGACAGCAAACTCTTCTCTTTCTAATTTTACGTTGTATGTGACTCTGAGAATGAATTTCCTACAGCAGCAGTGCCTGATAACCGTTCGTCTCACACATCAGTTTACTACTTGTATATGGTAGGCTCCGGGTTATCGCTAGCCATAGGCTGGACACTTGTCAGCTAACGTCATGGTTCTTTGGTCCCCTTCCAGGCAACGCCAGCAGTCTCTAGGAGAATCTGAAGCCACTCCTAATGTAGCTTTTTGTCTTACCCATTCAAAATAATTTTATTGGTGAGAGTTTGCAATACATAATAAGTGCAGTCAACTTGGGGAATAGGTTCGTGTACACATTGTGTCTTAGCTTTTGAAATTCCCCTTCCTCTCCGGGTGCTCCACTCTCTATTCCCTCTCCACGAAACCTATCTTCTTGCTTCTCATCATTTTTCTATTGATTATTAAAATATTTATACTGTGGGATTTTTCATGTAGGAAAACCATGCCACATTCAGCCTGCACCCCTACCCCAACAATTACCAATGAAATTCTATTTTGATCTTTTTCAGAATCAACTAGACTCTGGTGGATGTGGTTTGCTTAGGATCTTTCACGCTATTTCAATGAAGTAGTTGGCTGGAACCTTTTGCAAGCTTAGAAAAACAAAGTTTTAAAGAAATGTATTATATGCAGGCAGTGGTGCTGGCTGCCTGCTCCAGTTCAACTGGAGCTGTTGGCAGTGTTGTTATGGTTTGTGTCTAGTTGTCCCCGCAAGCCTCATGCAGTGATGGGACGGGGAGTCCTAGAATTTGTGATTAACTCATGCTCCACTGAGATTATGGATGTGTGTGTTACACCCAGCCTGAGGTGGATAGCTTGCGTGTAACACAAGAGAGACAGGGAGTCACACTTGCTCCCTGTAGCCATTGTCACTGCTACTCCTCCATTTTGCTGTTGCTCTCTGCTGTCACCATGAAAGGTTTCTCTCTGCCCTGTGTCACTCCACATTGGGGCCAGCTGAGTATCGACTGAAACCTCCATTAACTGTGAGCTAAATAACCTTTCCTTCCCCAATTTCAGTTTGGGGTGATTGTCCCGGCAACAGGAGAATAGTAACTGAGAAGTGCTCTTGAATGTGCCAGAGGCTCTCACACTGAGGAATGCGATGGCTAGTGTCTGCTCCCCTCCCCTGAAAGCCACCTGTGGTCATGGGTGGCTTTTGTGGAGGTCGAAAAATTTAGATTTTGTGACTGATGGAGTTAAAGCTGGGTGATTGCTGGATCTGCCCACTGATTGGATTGGCACCACCCTAACCCCAACCCTCTGCATAAGATAAAAGGGACAGAAAGAGGCTTGTTTCTCTTTTTTGGTTCTGATGGACTTTGCTGTCTTCCACTGCCCTGAACTGCTGCTCTCTGACAGGTGCCACACTACCTTGGAGTCAGCAGATTATGGACTGAAACCTCCAAGACTGTGAGGTAAATACATATTCTTCCTTTAACTTGTGTGTCAGGAATTTTGTCTCAACCATGAAAGAAAAGTAAGAAGGAGGCTGATTCGCAGCTGGAAGTGCTGTGAACAAATGCTCCCCACGTAGGCATGGATGCTGCCAGTCCACACGCTGTGCCGGTCACCTGCTAGATGTGACATCTGCTGTATGGTGATGAGCAAAGAAACTCAGTCCCAGTGATGACTTTCACCTCTCCATGGGATACTACAACACCAAACTGTTTGGGAAACACTGTTGTGGTCAATTTTAGAAAATATAATATTCCATGGAAGCCCTGTTCTCTCATTTATTAAAAAAAAAATCACTTTTACATTACTCTTGTCACCTCAATCAAAGGCATTTCTTGAGTAACCGTCACCTCTTTTCCCAAAACTCTTCTTCCTTTTCCTATTGACTCCAGTGCATCATTTCTCTCAGCAAAAACACTAACGCAGTCTCCCCTGCCAAGAGGCGCACAGTCCCAATTCCATAGCAGGCTTTTTTTTAAGTTAAGTTTCTCATCCTCTTCATATTAAGGCTTCTGCCTCTTGTTCTTTTTCAACTTACCTGTGCTCTGATGTACCCCCGCCATCAGCACCCCATTCTTACTGACCCAACCAAGAGCTTCCCCTGTGCTAATCCCAGTGGCTAATGGCTAAGGCCTCTTCTCTCTTGCATATGCAGCAATATCTACCAAATGTCACTCTTCCCCCACGACTCATTTTATTTATTTAGTGTTGCCAATATTACACTCACTTGTTTGCCTTCTAAGTCCCTTGACAGTCTCTGTATTATCACAACTTTGCATTTTAAAAGTCTATGTCATTCTTCCTATGTTAAGATGCAATATCATGGGTTGGATTTTTTCTTACATTCTGATGTGACTAACATGTTATCTTTACTTTACACCTTGCCCTGAACTCCACAATATATACCCAATTGATCGGCACCCATCTGTGATAACATTGAACTGTCCTACTATATTTAATGTGGCTAAGAACAAAGATATATATTTACTGGCAAAAACTGCTTAAAAGATGATAATTGTAATTAATGTATGCCAGTTCATAGTTAAATGGATAAATAGTACTTAACCTTTGCTAGGTGAAACCTAGGAGTTATTCTGGCCTCAATCCAGTAATTTATTCAGTTATTTGGCAAACTTTAAACAGTCATTACAATACTCCAGGTAAATTTTTCTTTTTCTGTATGTTTTAGGGAGAGTCTACGGGGTGTTCAGGATCTCACTACTAGATTGGACTTGTAGAGACCCACCTATTTATAGCCTCCCAAGAGCTTGCAGATGGAATTTTTAAAAGCCTTGTGTCTTCCATCTGATTTCATCTTTCCCTTTTTTTTTT
>PVJA010017262.1:0-41992 GCA_004027025.1 Myocastor coypus | reverse complement strand
CCCTCCAGCCTGCGCTTCCCTCATATATAGCACTTCGCCCACCAATCACCATCGCTCTCACAGTCAAATCTGATTAGTTACTACATCAGTTGCCAGGCAAAAACAGATTACAGCTAAATTGCTTTTTGCCTCAGGACAACCTGGAAGCAGGAAGCCGGCGCCATTTGGGAGCGGCTCATGCTGAGGCCCTCAACAGTTTTGGAAAAACACACAAGTGTAAGTTTTTCTTAGAAAGATGGTTTCATTAAGTTATGGCTTATGAATGACTTTTTAAGAGGATAATTTCACTTGCTTTTGGTATATTTTCAATTTTATTAAGAATTAATTGATAAAAATATGTAATATAACCATTGTTAAATTTATACAATAAAAATATTAAATCATTAAAAAAGAATTAATTAACTTCTTACAAAAATTGAAAGTAAATACCTGGACTGATTCCAAGGAATTAAAGTAAATTGCTAAGCTAAACGACAGAGATATTTTCTTTTCATTGCAAATATTGAAAAAAACAATTGTATTTTAATATCATTTATTTATATATTAGTCTGAACTTATGTGTATTAATTTTCAATGAAAATTGCATGTTTCAGAATTGATAGGTAGCTGAAGTGTTCAACAGTAAACCGAAAGCTGCATGCTGACATTTGAAAATGTCTGAGATTAGTGTTGCTCATGTCACAAATTTATTTGACAAATGATATTACTATTCTAAATAAAAATTTTAAAATAAGGAGAAGTAATTAGGAATATATTTAATTACTCTTTAAATTAGAACATTAACTTTATCTCTAATCTGTTTCATTCCCTCCTTTTATTTCTAATACTGGTGATATCTATGTGTATGTGCGGGTGAGGGTCAATGGGTGTGAGTGAGAATGTGTGTGTGTGTGTGTGTGTGTGTGTGTGTGTGGGAGGGTGGATGGGTGGGTGTGGGTGTAGGTGTCTTTTATTTGATTACACAGATGATAGAGAAGCCACTTATATAAGGTCTGGAATTTTATATACTTAATCTCTCACAAGTTTACATTCCTGCAGTGTAATAACTGAGTGACTCTTTTCAGTGTTGTCTATTCATGATGACTACATTTTCCATATGAATCATAAGGTCTCTGAAGTCCTTATTTGTTAATAGATTTCTTGGCTTTTTGCAAATTTCTAGTACACAAAATTTACAGATTCAGTCTTTGTGTTCTTGACATTTCAGTGTCTTGGTTAGGATGGGAATTGGGAGGATAATTCTACATGGAATTCTCACAGAAGCAATGGGAAAACAAAATAAATCAAGGGCTGGGTTTTTCTTGCCAAGTTGGCCCTATCCCCAGGGCAAGCTGAGGCAGTGGTCAAGACTGGGCATGGTGATGCTTGTCTGCAATCCCAGCTCTTAAGAGGCTGAAAACAGTGGATCACTGTAGTCTAGGAATCTGATCTACACAATGAGACACTGTAGACTCTGTACTAAAATACAAAGAAAAAAAAGACATAATTTTGATAGATAAGATTAATATCGAAGAACAGGAAGCTTCTCTGGACCAGCAAGTAGTGTGTCTTCTCATTCACAAGTGTTTGCTATACTAAATTTCTACCTGTCAATCATACATGATTAATTTTACTGTTTATAATAATTTGGAAAAATATAATAAAAAGCTGCTACTCTCTAAGACTCAAAAAATATCATATTTTGATATCTGAGGTTCTTTGAAATTAGGCAACATAAAGTTTCAAGCCAGTTATGCTTTATAGAATCAGTTCTTGTTATTGATAAGCCTGAGACTTGACATTTATTTTCACTCAAATAACTGCAAAATAATCGATATTAGTGAACAATGCTGTAACTTTTAATAACAAATAAAGAATAGGAAATGTAATAATTATTCAGCTGGCTAAATTTCAGAACCATAGCATAGCATTTTAGTCATGTTATGCTTTTATAAGATGGGCCAGATTGGCTAGCCACACCATATGTTTTCATGACATATAAAATAAGAAAATCAACCAGGTGTGGTGGCTCACACCTGTAATCCCAGCACTTGGGAAGCTGAGGCAGAAGGATTGGTACAAGTTCGAGAGCAGCCTGGGCTACAAAAGTGAGCTCAAGGCCAGCCTCAACTGCATAGCGAGACCCTGTCTCAAAAAGACAAAAAATAAATAAATAAATAAATAAATAAATAAATAAAATCATTGTGCCTAAAGATATTTATTTTAATGATGATGTAGAATAATTACTTATAATAGTTTAGTCTAATTCTCATAGATAGTTAAGACTCAAAACTATGTCATTATCATTACTTCCATTCTCATTTTACCTGCATTACTCTTATGAATCAGCTATATGGATAAATTATAAGTTTATTTCTATTTGAATTTTCTCATTGTGAGTCACTTTTTCTCGTGTTTCTTTGCCTACAAGCTAATTCTTTTATTGAGTGTTAAATTCTGTAAATGTTACTTTAAAATAGTTTTGTGTTTGAAGATATTCTTAGTGTATTAGGGAGATAGTTTGGTGGTCTAAGCATGTACCTGGCAAATGCAAGGTCCCAAGTTCAATCCCCAGTACATCATGCAATGCCCACCCTGGGCCCCTGGGTACTCTGTAACAGCCTCAAAACTGGGAATGAATTATACCTGTAATCCCAGGACTGAGGAAACAGAAATAAGAGGATCACTACAAGTCCAAGTTGCATGATGAAACTCTACCTCAAAAGAATAAAAATGTAAATATATATAGTCTTGAGTTTTGTCCTAGGTTTCACTTGTTACTTGGGTATAACTCCATCCTTTTGATATTTGCTTTTGTTTTTGTCAAGAAGCCTATTTTTCCTTTAATAATATTCATTTGCCAACATATTAAAATTTTTTGTTTTGGGCATTCAGAAACATGAGCTAACCTGGTCCAACATGAACCTATAGTGAATACTTTCTTTGTTATTTTCTGATACTCTCTGCTTGATCTTGATTTGTCCCTTCATGAACGAATGATAGTCAATAACCAAAGATAAAAATTATGTGCAGATCTTTGAAATTCTCTCTTAGATCTCCTTTTTTTTTTTTTTTCAGTCTTGCTTGAGAATGTAAGCTTACTTCGCCTTGCTAATTAATCTGTGTACTCTTGCATATGTCTATTCTATTTATTCCACCCAAGAAAGTCAGGAGAATCTCTTTGATATTTTGTCCTTCCACATCAGCCAAAAAATTTATTCCAAGAATTGAGCTGTGAAAACATCAGTCAGAATATCATCTATTTCCCTTCTCTCAAAGATTATGGTCTTAAGAGTTGTGTCAGTCAATTAGGGAGAAAGTAAAAGCTTTAAATTGTACAACTTGCAGCTACTTAAGGCAAGAGGTTAATTCAGTCATTCTAACTGAAACAATTTCCATGTATTAATATTCTAAGAGCACACTATCATGTTTGAAATATGTATATTTGATTTATCAATAGTAATTCATTTAATCTAATTACTCAAAGTCTAACTGTATTTTAATTGTTAAATAAGTTACATAGCGCAACTTTAGATTTCTCTGTTGTTAATATCAAGTTTTATCTTTATTATCTCTTTTTTTAAGAACAGAGTGCTTATTTAGACACTCTCCCTCTAAATGTAATGGAATGTATGTTCTAAAAGTATTTTCTATACATCCTGATTTATTAAATAACTGCAATCAATCAAAGTTTTCACCATTCTGGCCTACAGAGGAAACACCTCATTATTCTTTTTAGATTTATTTTAGTCCAGCTTTGGACTTAATTCTCATTTAAGCCTAATGACACACTCATTTAAAACTTTTACTCTTTTTTTTCACAATTTAATATTTTTATTATTTAAATTTAAAAATGGTTATATTACATATTTTCATCATCAGATCAGTTTAGATTAACAGATATAGGTATATAAGATTGATCAAACAATTAAACATTAACACTTTCGATAAACATTATATATATTTTTTCTTTTCCCCTTTATTTTTTTAAAAGTTGACACATTGCATATTGTCCTCACAATAGATCTAGAGAGCACAGTGTGTGGGCATGACCCACCTCCCTATTGATGTTGCTAAGAAGAAGAAAAAAATCTTCTCTTTGGACTAAGAGGAAGCAGATGCATACACAATCAAATGTTCTGCAATTGCAGTGGGACACCAGTGAAGCTTGTAAAGTTAGAGGTTATTGATCTAAGCCTCCTCAAGCTCATCTCACCAATCTAGCTCTGTGTTTCATGCATTGTAATTAAGGTTTCTTTTTTGCTGGGTGATCAAGGGCAAGACCTGTATAACAAAACATTTACTTTTTTTCTATATTCCAAGGTCAAATCCCCTCAGGATTAAGTTTGGGACCATATACAGTACTTTGTAGAACTGTT
Organism: Myocastor coypus; assembly: GCA_004027025.1. Lineage (NCBI taxonomy): Eukaryota > Metazoa > Chordata > Mammalia > Rodentia > Myocastoridae > Myocastor > Myocastor coypus. The sequence continues at coordinate 37,634 of PVJA010017262.1, read as the reverse complement.
GTTAGTATCAACCTTCGGGACTAGTTACGGCCATTGCTTGGCCAGTTTGCTTTCTGTGAAAGCCTGAGAGAATGTTTTTCTCTAGGTGACTCTCCTTAGACGCACTATAGTTCATTTATCCCTTTCCTCTGAGGTCCCATAATCTCCTTGACCAGAAAGTTTGGGACACCTCTGAGTTATAGGCTATTACAGCACAGGTTCTCTTATCTCCTGGGTCCTTACTGACCTTGAAGGGCTAGGGCCAAAATATTCGCTATCCTTATAGCCTAAAATTCTTACACTTAAGACTTTCCATCTTGTATTCATTCTTTTGGCTTAAAAATTTAGCTCTTTAGGTATCTGGATGTATTAGTTGTGTTTTCCTTTCTTTTTTTTTTTTTTTTTTTTTTTTTTTTTTTTTTTTTTTTTTTTTTTTTTTTTTTTTTTTTTTTTTTTTTTTTTTTTTTTGTGGGACCAGGCTTCAAACTCATGACCTTGCACTTTGCCAGCACACACTTGTGCCATGGACCCCAGCCCCTCTTAATTATTTTTCTAGATATATTAGTAAAACTACATTAATTTCATTTTCCTAATGACTCTATATGGCATTAGCTTAAGATCTTTAAATATGTATAAAAGTTCATGATAGCAAGCCAGCAAGATGGCTCAGCAGTCTAAAGCACCTGCTTAGGCAAACTTAGTCATCTACAGGGACTGTGGTTAGACCCCCAGCACCACATGCTGCATTAGCCCCACCCCCAGGGCAGGCTGAGCTATATATATATATCATGATACTACACTATAACTCTGTCTCTCTCCTGTGAAAACATGGGTTTTGGTATCATAAGCCTCTATATGGCAAACATAATTTTCTAAAATAATATTTTCAAAATCACACAATTTAGCTAGTAGAAGGCATTCTTAAAAATATAACTCCATACTTTTATAAAAACTATGAAAACTTCAATCCATTCATGTTAAAAGGTGTCTTCTTTGATTATAGAGTAGAAATACACAGTATTGTCTGAGAAATCTATGCACCTTAAATATCTTCTTTCTGAATCCTCATTTGTAATTAATTCCCACCTTGAGAACAGTAGAGATATGTCAACTATTCGAAATTTACTTATCTCTTCATTTTAATAAGGCTTAGGGGAATTATTAAATTCAAGCAGACAAATAACTATTTTGCCTCAGAAAGTTCAGCATCCTTTCACACACCAGCTGTGAAGGTGTTGAGCACCACAGAGATGCCCCGTCCCAAGCAGAGCAGTCCACTCTAAAGAGCTGTCTCTGTAAGGTCCAGCCTATCTCTTGGGTAGAGCTCGTGCAGTGGCTGATACAATAGTTCATCCACTTGCCTTGACTCTTGCCAGCCCTGATGGTTCTTGAGAGCCTTAAGTCTCTGAATCTACTTCATCTTTTGCTACATCGTTGTCAGGCCATTTTTCCAATAGTACAATTCTTTTTATCATTATATCATTATTTTAAAGAGTAAAAGCAAAAACAAATAGCAAAACAAAGACAGGAACAGAGCAACACAACAGTACATATGGCACAGAATTTCAAAACAAGAATAGAAAACTAACAATGCTGGTCATATTAAGTATTTTTATGTAGTATTGTCAAATCTGTTGCTCAGATTCACAGATAGAGGTTTGCAAAATTGTTCAAATAATTAAACGTTAATGCTTTCAATAAACTTTATTTTTCTTGTTCTTTAAATTTTTAGTTTACTTAAAAGAGAGCATAATAATTGCTGAGATATTAGAAATAGTATACCTTTAGAAAAGCAAGATGAGAAGTATTCACCCATGGTGTCCAACTTGCTCATTGTTCTTTCCTGTGGTTACTCCCAGGTATCATTCCCAATATATTATACATTTGCATATTTAAAGTCCAGATTAGCATGCATTTTCACTTTTTACCTAGAAGCAAGATACCCACTCTTGCCTATATGTCCTGTAGAAGTTTTCTGGCTTATAGTCTTCCGATGTACATGTTTATCAACATTTTATATATATTTTCATTTTGCATAGAGATAAAAATGCAGTATCCTTTTTGCCATTAAAATATTGTCATCAGCAGCCTGAGCTTTGGATCCAGTCTCTTCTTTTTTCCAAAAGGAATATAAATTAATTTCATTTTTTCAAATTTTTTAACTTCACGCGTTCTTTTATCTTAAAAACATTCCTCTTCTATCCTTCACTGCCTTTTAGCTATCACCTTATCTCATTTACTCTTCTCACAGTCAGAGTCTGCGAAAAGCAATTTACACTCTCTCTTCTAGCAATCTAATTTTAATGCTTACCTATGATAAAAATGTCCACTCAAGAAAAGTGACAAGAAAACGGGCTAAAATAAATAATTTTAAGTGTGTATTGAGTTTAACTCTTTACAGCAAACTTAGTCTTCTATCGTTGCTTTGAATGTCTTTCCTTTCTTACTTCTATGAAAATTTTCTCTCCGAAAAATTTATCTAAATATGTGTATTTGTTCTATTACATTTCTAAAACTATGAACATTATTCAGGATTATGACCATATTTCTATTCTCTTATTAGTCTACACAAATTGTAAATAACTGATTGTAGCTTTCATGACACACTAAAATCTATTTTCTAGAGATCATCCTTGGATTCTGAACTCAAATCTAGTTTAAATTACAAATTCTCTATTAGGGGACCAAGGCCGTCTAACAATGAACAGGAGAGAGGCCCTCTTACATTCTCTCTTCCTAACCTGCACAGTGTCTTGCACTGCTTCCTCTAGTAGGTAGCACAGCATTTGTACAAAATTCAAGGAGGGTTGTTTGAAGTATCCTCTTTCTTGGCACTAGTCAATTATCAAACACATCAACAGCTCAACCAATTGTGAAATTATCCTCCCTTAGCTCCCTTTCTTCCCACACTATTTAAAATCATGTCCCTAAGATGTTTCGCGTGGATTACTGCAATGACCTTTAAACTGTTTTATATGTGTCTATCATTTGCGATTCTCTGAAATATTCTAGTTACTGATATGAAATTGTTCTCATAAATAAAATTGTTGCTATGAATAAAATTTTAATGTCATCTTATTTTGTAGTGTCTGAGTTCTTCGGTGGAACATACACTTTCACCATATTCTAATTGATACAAAAGTCCTAACTTCACTCTGTAATATTTTTCATACATTTTGCAAGCAAAAAATGATTCCAGAAACAAGGATAAAATATAAAAACAGCTTTCAGAATTCATTTTATTTATCACCCCTGTACCATTCTGATTCCTTTTGTACTCTGCATAGATTTTTGTTTCCTACCTTTCTTTTCAGCTTGCTACCAAGACTCTCATTTGATCATAAGCTTATTCAACTCAATCAGTAGTAAATACTTTTTTTCTATGTTCTCATTACACTATATGTACATCTGTCTCAGAAATTAAAACATTCCGTTATCATTTTCATTTCCTTGCTGTGTTGCTCCCTCAGTATCAAATTGTCAAGGTTCAGGAACTGTTTTATGCACAGTGGCATTGCCAAAACCCAAGCAGACTCAATGAGTCTAAATGATAAAAAGGACAACAGGAATTATAACATTACCAAAAGTAGTCAACTACCGTTAGATTTTGAACCCTAGACTAAGAATTCTAGGCATTATCACATGCAATATAAATCAGCTATGATGAGTTTTTTATCAATATAAGGATATTCTAATAGTTGGTGCTTAATGGTATTGTTACTATGGCAAAATACTGATGCTCACAGTTAGAGGAGAAAAGACTTACTTCAGTTCACAGTTTACAGCGATTTCAGTCAATAGCTGATGTGCTTCGAGGATGCTGCTATTGCGGTGGACCACATTGCGGAAGTCTAACACTTCATGGCAGGCAGAAGGCAGCAAAATCAGCTAATGGCAAGTGGCAGGTAACCACAGCAGCGCTGCCTCTGTCTCTGCCCTTTATATCTTATCCAGGATACTCATCCTTTAGCTGGGTACAGCTAAAGTATGGCTGCAGTATGGGCAGCCATAATCCTATCCAGAACCGTGCCAAACTGGTAAGTGGGCTGATTTAGTGAATACCGGCCCTTGATTCCAGCTCCATACACTCTGGATCCACTGCTTCAGAAAAGCCCCACTGACAACCACATGTGATTTAGGAAGGACAAGCCATAATAGTTGGTTTTTTAAATGAATATCTTAAAAGTTTAGATGTAGAAAACAAATGTAGAGACACAGCTAATACATAATACAATTATTCTCATAGATCAGACCCTAGCTGAAAAGTTGACCTTTTATTTGCAACGCAAAGAAAAAAAATTCTTGAAATCTTAGAAAAATATCATTACAAACTAGTAAGTTTGGAGTACTTACAAAGAAAAAAGGCAAAACAAGTTTAATGCATTACAGAATTTCCTAGGTTACACATAATAAATATAAAAAGAACAGGTAATATTTATTCAGTATTTATTATGTAATAAAAGCTTCTATTATCATACTGATGTAGTGCAATGTGCATGTTTTCTCCAAGGAAAAACTGCATATCTACTTACATAGTTTATTTGAGCAAAGAAGATTTCATGAATTGCACAGCATTTAGAAACAGAAGAGGTTCAGAGAGCCGCATCAGTGAATGTGAGCAAGGAGCTTTCCTGGGACAAACACCGATGCAAAACAGATAAATCCTCTGCCTGGCTACACCTCCTGCCTTCTGTTTCTGTGCGTCTTCTGATGGAAGACCCTCAGCCGCATCACCAGGCAGAGCTGCTTGGCGAGTTCGAACTGGCTGAGGGTTATTTTCTTTGTGAGTTGTTGTTATTGTTTTATTTTGCTTTCTAAAATTCAGTTTCTAAGAAATGTTTCTAAGTCGGGCATGGTGGCGCATGCCTGTAATTCCAGCACTCGGGAGGCTGAGGCAGGAGGATCAGTGCGAGTTCGAGACCAGCCTGGGCTACAAAAGTGAGCTCAAGGACAGCCAGAACTGCATAGTGAGACCCTGTCTCAAAAAGACAAAGAAAAAAAAAAGAAGGAAATGTTTCTATGTAAAGCTTCGGGATGTCGGTGTAAAAGCTCTGCCTGAAGAGATGCCATCAGCCTAATAGCTTCCTTCATGTCTTAAGAGCTGCGTGCATGAGTAACATTGCACATTGCACAGTCTTTATGACTTCATGTGAGGCTTTGGTGTTCTGTGGCTCTCATTCAGACGTTCTTATCCCGTTTTACTTTTCATTTTGTTTATTGTTGAGAAAGGCTTGAGAGAAGAAGGGAATGTTAGCACTGGAGCTGAGGCTTATGCTTATGTCCTCCTGAGGAGAGAGACTTGGCTGCCTGTTGCCTGTCTCCTCACATGAGCCACCAAACCTAGTTTCAGTGGATGGCATGCACTCAAGGTACCAGGAATGGAATCCAGGTGTTTGAGCTTGCCAGGTAGGCAGTTCGACACCAGAACTATCTCCCCAGAGCTGTCTCCTCATATTCTTGCATCATTGAACCACCTTCCCAGGTCCAACCCCAACACAATGGTTTTTGACCTGAGACGTTTAGTGTTTGGCCCACATACCCTAAGAATTTGATGACTGCAGTCATTATGGATCAAGACTTCTTGTCTAGCTGCTTAGAATGGAGGCTTCAATATTCTTAGGGGTTGTCTATTGTGTATGGGTTAATACACTGTGCCTGGAAAGAAGTGATGATTGGCTCGAGCCCCCAAGTGGGGGGGGCGGGGGTAAACAGTGTCAGTTTGGGGGATCGCAGAGACTTAGCAATGCAACACATCTGTGTGCGCCTCTGACTTCTTTCTCCACTGCTAAAACATTCATCGCTAGAGTATGGATGTTCCCAAGTACCTTGTACTCAAGGGGTTGTTTCCTCAGGAGGAAGTGCTAGCTGAGAAAAAGTTATTGTTATTTTCAGATTCCCTGAGTCTATTTTATACTTACCTATTCTGGCTAGCCTGAAGTGTTTTACAGAGATAAATTATGAATTGCTTAATATCAGTGATTCCATATAGAAGTTAAGTACTTTCTTTGCAGTTAAAACAAGTACTGAACATAAAGATTTATGCTAATAAATTAATTTTTAATTTTTATCATAAAAACATAAAATATCCAACAACAATATCATGATAAACAATACAGTTTCTACTATATCCAACAGAACTTATTCGACATTTCTGGGTAAGAGGCTATATATTTTCATTTTTCACTAATGTTTGAAAAAATCTACTGTTATTTCTATTACACATGTTAATTATTAATGTAATTTTCTGAAGAATGAGTTGCAGTGCAAAGAAATTCCAGAACTTGACCAAGATTTTACACATTATAAATAGAACAAAGGATAATTGTCAGGTTTTTTATATCGTCACATTTCCAAATGACATAATTCTTGCAGAGCAGAGTCCCTGTATAACTGCTAAAGAACCTGGTCGTCATCTTTCCCCATCCAGTGGAAATTTTTCAGAATTTATTTGTCAAACATCCAATTATCTATGAATAGCCAAATTTGAAAATACATCTCATTATTCAGGGATATTTTAATAATACAGAAATAAAAATAATGGGTAATTTTTAGCTTTTCTATTAGCTAGGATACAATAAATTTCTAGTTTAATTTGAGTTTGCATTGAAAACTATTACTTGAGTCCATTTCATTTATTTATTTATTTTTGGTCTTTTTGAGACAGGGTCTCACTGTACAGTTCAGGCTGGCCTTGAGCCCAGTTTTGTAGCCCAGGCTGGTCTCGAACTCACACCAATCCTCCGGCCTCAGCCTCCCGAGTGCTGGGATTACAGGCGTGCGCCACCACGCCCGGCATTGAGTCCATTCATAAAGAAGGGTTGACAATAATAAGCAAAGTCCTGCTGCTATCAGCAACTATCTCTTGGGAATCAGCATGGTCCATTTAAACATACAGCAACAGTTGTTTAACTTTTCCTACCGAAATTCTTGGTGGTGTTGGATTTGCAAAGAATTACTGTTCTTTAAACACCTGGAAGAATAGAAAACTAAATTACACTTTGTTAGCCATAGGGAGAAGATGTTAGATAATTAAAATCTCCCATTTCCAGAGAAAAACTTAATATATAATGGAATATATAGGCTTATTAACTTGTAGGATTAATTAGGTGAGAAATAAGTTGTAGAAACAAATCTTATCAAACCAAAAATGATGAGGATATTCATATTCTAGACTTTACCGAATACTGAATATTTTCTGTTAAGAGTTAAAGCATATTGCTAGGTAAATTCCCTCTTTCTGTTCCTAAGAGTACTTTTATGGCATATTTTGCTTTGTGACCGTTATTGTATGCCTTGTTCAAATGATATGTAAGAGATTCATTTTTCCTGCTTCCTGAAAATTTTAAAACTTTCACTGTCATTTTGCCCATTATTTTCATATTTGGCAGTAAATAATTTTTTAACCAAGTTAATAGACAGGCAAAAGATGAAAAATCCCAGTGTACTGAATTGCTATAAAATAAGATTAATTTTCTTTATTTTTGGAGAAAGAATTTAAATCATTTCAGAATTAAATTAATTTTGCATAACTATTAAGAAATTTAAGAACACTAGTTAGATACATGATAATACCAGTGTTGGAAATCTCTTGTTATGAAAAAAAAAAAAAAAAAAAAGCAAACCTGTTAACTTTTTCTGATACCAGGACAATACCCTCTGATTCATTTTGGATAGAACTGTCTTCATTCTTCATGTCAGAGCAGATTGATAACAACTATACAATCTTTACTGAAACAGAGGTTTGCTCAAGTCCTGATATAACACCTAAGCCTTGGTAATGTATTTTTGCTGATCTTTGGATGAACGAAATGGAAAGAACTGTCTTCTTTCAACTAAGGAATTATGGTCATTGATAGGCCTGAAATTCTATTCACCATCAAGTTTATCTCCATTTACTTCTTTGATCTTTTGAGGTGTATTTACAGGACAAGTTTTAACTAAGTAAATCCACCATTTATCATTCAATTTCTTAGGATAACACTTAAGTGGTAATAACATCAATGTGTAAATGAAATGTGTCTTATTTCAAAAAGAATTCCAAAGGAATTAAATTTTGTTGTAGACAGATCTTTGTGCCCTTTCAGATTAATCACCAGTGTGATGCTACTTTGGAAATGGGGCATTAGAGAAAGAATTCAATTTAAATGAGATTATGTTGGTGAGGCCTATGTCTGGTGGTATTAGTGCCCTAATGAATAGATACCAAGGAGTTCTCCCTCCCCTAGAAAGCAATTTATAAGTTATCACTTTACCATGCCTGCATCTTCTTCTAAGACATCCAGCTGCCAAAATTTTGAGAAAATAATTTTTCATGGCTTAGTGCATTCAGTTAAATACTTTGTCATAGAATCACTTAGGTGACCACATATCAAGACCTTTTACTCTGGTACTTAATGATCTATCTTAATTTCTTTAAGAAATGTATCGGATACTATGGGAATGACCTGATATAAAATGAATTACAAGTTATCATGTTTCACTTTCAAAAATCAGTAATGTATTTTAGATTGATTATACAAACTATTTACATATAAATGTAATTATTTCCTGTATCATAAAGAATAATCTCCACTATATCACATAAAATTTCCAAACTGCTATACATTCACAAGAGTAGCTACTCTATAATAGTCCTGTTATTTTAATGATATAGGTGATATAAATTTAATATATATGCTAATGTTTAAAGCATAAGAAAGAGAGGAAATGATGCTGGTATTACTATCTTATTTTGTGGGTACATTTTGATTGATGACACAGACTTATCCATTCCTTTTTCATTTTAATTCTTATATTCCTCTTATCCTTCACATTATGAAAGGAGCTGGTAGATTCCTAATTTAAAATCATATTTTATCGTACTACTTTAATTTCTTACACCTTATTTTTAAGCAGTTGTACATTTATTATAAAAGATATTAATATTTTATGTAAGTTTGTACTTTAAAATGATATAAAAATAGATAATTTCAAGGTGGATACCATAATCGTGAAGTTGTAAAATAATACCACTGGGTATGAAATATTTATACCATTTCTAGTTATGTGAAAATCATTGATTATATGAACTGATCTATCAGAGCATTAAAAATATAATTCAACAAGAATTGTTTTGTATGCATACTTGCCTGTATTTCTCATATCTTGTAAGAATAGAGTTACTGAATTCTGAAACTGAAGTAATATCTGTTACTCTAGAAACATATCTGACAAATGACTTTCCCTTATGTTTTCTCTTTTCAGGAATATAAGCAATGCCTTTTAAAACCAAAGTTGTGATGTAAAGATTAGAATATTTACCAGATTTTAGAAAGGATTCTAAGTTAGTATTATAATGTTGGAATCACACTAATACCTAAAAAAAATCACTGTTTATCTGAAATTCACATTTAATTGGACACCTCATGTTATATCTGATGTATCTATTATTTCAATAAAAATAATTTCCTATCCAAATTTCACCTTATAGTTTAATCTAAAAGTTTTTAAAAGGTTGTATTGAGACACAGCTTGTATATAAAAATCTGCACATTTTAGTTCATATAATTTAATAAGTTTAAAGATATTCATATATAATGCATATATATGAGTCTTATAAGAAAGTTAACATAATAAGCATACCCATCACATCGTAAAGTTTGATTTGATCTGTGTGTGTATGTAAGAACAGTTAACATAAAGTCTACTCAATAGTATACTATAATTTCCTAATGCCCTTGGTAATGATAGGAAAAATATTGTATACTCAATCTCTATAGCTTTTTAATGTTACAGACTAAAAATTTAGACTTGTGAAGTAATATACCTTTCATCCTTTCACTTCCTTCAAACCCTGACAACCACATTGTATTCTCCACTTCTAGGAGTTTGATAACTTCACATGCCACCTACAAATACAACTGCGAGCGTGTTTGTTGCTGTAGCTGCAGATTCCTTTTAATGAGCATAATGTTACTCGAGCTCTTCACGGCATCATGGAAAGTGAAGTTCCCTTCATTTGTAAGGCTAATGTCTCTGTGTATGTACATTCCACACTTTCTTTTCCATTTATCTTTCCATAGATTTTTTTTGTTTCTACATCTTGGCATTTATGAAAACTGCTGCAAAGAATATGGGGTGTAGAACTTATTTAAACATTGATTTCAATGCTTTTGTACATATATACCTATAAATGGGATAGCTGGACAATTTTAGCAAGTCAGTATTTACATGTTTAAGCTTTTCCACACTACTTTATGGATCTGCAATGCTAGTTTTTATTCCAACACTGTATAATTACACAGGTATATGATCATGTGAGTACAAGATGAAATGCTTGATAAAATTCAACTCATGACTCAAACACTCAATGAAGTCCATAAGGAATATATTTTACTATAACAAGTTTTACATGAAATGATAGAGCTAACATCCTAAAAGATGATGAAAAAATAAAAACTGCTCCCCTAAAAACAGAAATATCCAGTGATGGCTATTCTTATGAATTCTACCCATCATGAACTGAAGTCTTACAAGAGAAATTAGACATGAAAGAAGCGTAATAGACTTAAGTTAGAGAGTAAGAAGGTAAATTGTGTCTGCTTGCAGATAACCTAGTTACATATAGAAAATCCTGCTGTGTGGTTGCTACTGCCTGTAAACACAGCTCTCTGAAACTTATGCAGGAAGACAGCAAGTGCCCCGCGTGTACAGTGTGGAAAGAAGTGTAGTACATGCAATTCAAAGTGAAAGCCCAGAATTAAATCCTTTGGATTAAAAAATAACTAAAAGCAGAAAAAAAGGAAGAAAGTAGATTAAAAACTATAGTGATACTATTGAGCAATTTCTCAAATTCCTAATAAATTTCATTATAGTTACATGATAAAAAGATCAACGTAAAAATCAGTTCGGGAAAGTAGCAGTGAACAATTTGAAAATTAAATTAACAATCTCAATTAACAATGATGTCAAAAAATAAAATACATAGGAGTAAACTTAAACCGAGGAGAAAGACATGTATACTAGAAACAAGCAAAAATGTTGAAAGATACAAATAAAAAATAAAACGACATGAATAGGGCAACAGTTCATGTTCACTGATTCAAAGAAAAAAATATTTTTAAGCTGGGTGTGGTGGCGCACGCCTGTAATCCCAGCACTCGGGAGGCTAAGGCAGGAGGATTGGTGCGAGTTCGAGACCAGCCTGGGCTGCGAAAGGGAGCTTAAGGCCAGCCTGAGTTGCATAGCGAGACCCTGTCTCAAAAAGACAAATATATATATATATATATATATATATATATATATATATTTTTTTTTTTTTTTTTTTTAAAAACATCACACTAACTGATATCGTTTAGAGATTCATTTACAGATTCATGATTCACCATAAATGGCTCATTGGTGAGGGGAAAGAGCTAAATGGTGGGCTGGCGAGATCACTCAGCAGACTAAATTCCTGCTTAGGTAAGCACGGGGACCAGGGTAGGATCCCTGGCACCACAGGCCACATCAGCTACCATCCTGGGCACCCTGAACAGGCAAGTGTGACAGCATGTGGTGGTCCACACCTGTAATCCCAGTGACAGGAAGGCTGAAAAGAGGAAGACCTCTATGAGTCCAAGCTGTGCTGTGAGATCTGTACCAGATATAACAAAACAAGACAAAACAAAAACTTCGATGGTGTTTTTCACTAAAACAGTGAAAGAAAATTCCAAAAATTCATATGAAATCCAAAGTACTCAAAATAGCTAAATACAGTAATTTTTAAAAGAATGGAGTTAAAAGCATCATTTTCTCTGATTTTAAATGTTTTTTGAAATGCTGCAGTAATAAACAGTCTGATGTTAGCATAAGGAAACATATATACCCATGGAATAGAATAGCCCATAAGAAAATAGATGTATAAAGAAAATGTGCTATCTGCACGTGTATGCACTACTACCTGGATCTAAAGAATAAATTTTAGATCTCTGTAGGAAAATGAACACACGGCACCTATAAGTAAAAAAAATTAGATGCATAAGCCATAACGCCATATCATGCCATTCATTTGAATAAGACGAAGTAGTACTGAAGAAGAAGCGAAAAAAAAAAAAAAAGAAAAGAAAAAAGCAGGGACAGAATGAAATACAGAGAGAGGTCATTTGCAGGTGACAGAGATCCAGAGGACCAAGGCCAGGGAAGAAAGAGGAAGAGGACTTAAAATGATCTCAATGTGACAGGTACACATATTAAATACCCACAATGAGCATAGATACTAAATGTCACAAACATGAATCCGAAACAGAATCAGCAGTAATCACAACAGAGATGGGATTTAGAGATGGTGAGAGTGAGGTGGGGGGGGGCAGAGGGAACAAAAATAAATCATGCCCAATGTGCTCTACTGGTACCTACTCCCTAAGATGTGGTAAACTTCAGGTACAGCACATATGGACTAATTAAAAAATTGACCCTTAAAAATTATAAGAAACAGAATATAAACCAAGCAAAGGAGTCTATGGATACATGCTAAACTGACCTTCATTAAAGTGTCAGTTATAGACAATGGGGAGAGGACAAGCTTTTCAACAAATAGTGGTGGGAAAGAGGACACGAGTGCTCAACAGGATAGAAGCTGTAATACAGCGTATACAAAAGTGAACTCGAAATGGATTTGATTCTTCATGTAAAACTGGAGACTAAAACTTCTAGCAGAAAACTTAAAAGCAAAGCTTTATAATATTGTTTTTGTAATTACTGTTTTCCAATATGATATCAAAAGCACAGGTAATAAAATTCAATTAAGGCAAATTTTTACCAATTAGTGGCCTTCCTCCCAGCAAAACAAACCATATAGAGTGGAGAAGCAGCCAATAGATGAGGAAATCCTATTTGCAAGCCTTTTGTCTGCAAAGATTTGCTGGAAGTTTTCCAGGTTGCCTCGAACTAGCTCAGTTCTTTCTCCTTTCCCACCTGAGTTTCCCAGAATAATTGGAGGAAACATCAGAAAGACAGCATTCTGTGGTAAAGACAGAGAGGATGGGGTCAGACAGGGTTCTGCTCTGGCTCGCCCTAGGAACAAAATGGGCCTTGACATTGAGCCCAGCAACTCATACAGCCAGGATAGAAAACTGTATGTGCTACTTTCTACAGCTGCGCTGCAAGTGGACCTTCACAGCTCGCATGATTGAAGGAGGTTTCTCTTGTCCCATGCGTCCTATCTGTGTGTATTAAACCTATTTCATGTGCCTTATTTGTGGTGGTGTTCTTGTCGGAATCAGACTATTTAATACTCAGTTGAAAGTCCATACTGTATAAGGTATGTCACAGTGAAACACCCAAATATGATTTAAAACATGAATTATTTATTTATTTATTTATTGCAGAACTGGGAATTGAACTCAGGTCCTTAAGTTTGAAAATATTTTGAATATACATTTTACAGACAGTGACTTATTAATTTGTTTTGCTGTAAAACATACTGGACTGCACAATTTATGAATCACCAAAACTTATTTCTGGCAGTTTCAGCTGAAGAGCTTAAAGTCAGTGCCTGACGAGGGTGCTGCTGTCTGGCTTACCTAGGACGCTTCTCACCTCCTTGTGTTGCAGAAAACTGAGAGGACAAAGTGGGCAAAAAGGGAGAAGAAATGCTTGGACAGACCTATCTCGGAAGCTAGTGCAGCAGGTCCCTCCTGCACTATTTAGCTTCCTAAAGATTTATATCTTAATGTCATCATCTTGTACTTTAACTTTCAATATATTAAAATTGAGCACTTACATAGAAATGAAGTCAAATTTCACAAAACTAATCAGCAGGAAAATACAAATCTTCACTACAATATTACACTATCATACATTTGCAGGAATAACATCCTTTTTAAAAAGGTGACCATTGTTGTAAATGATAACGACGACAATAACCTCATACTTTTCATTACTTGCTTTCATCTCAAAGACAACAATTCAGAGTCTATGCTTTATATTTGTTCTCTCAGAACAACCTTTCTAAAAATAACAAATAACTTTTCTAAAAAGGACCAAATTTAACCAAATGGAGACATTAACTATTTAGGCAAAGGCTTGTAAATATACACAGGGGTCACTGAATTTTGCAGTTAGTGTCCAACTTTTAACAAAATTCCATTGCACGATTTAGTAACTCTGACTTGTCTGCTTATGAATGATGAGCCAATGTAACTCTCTTCTTTATTATTTTATTTTATTTATTTTGCTTATTTAGTATATGGTCTACCGGGTCTCATGACAACATTGAGCTATAGTGATCCTCCTGTTTTCAGCCTTTCAAGTGCTACAATTACAGGTGTGCACCACCGTACCCAGTCTCAATTGCTTCAGTGTGCCCCAGGGTCAGGGCCTGCATGGTACACCAGGGACTGAACCCTGATCCCTGCATCTGCCTAAGCAGGTGCTTTAGTCTGTTTTGCTCTCTGGCTAGTCCTCTTCTTGTTCTTTAAATTGTGTCACATTTAGTCCCAGTGAAAGGGGAAAGGGTACTAAAACATTGTTGTAAATTGTATTTTGTTTGTTTGTATATATATATATATATATATATATATATATATATATATATATATTGCAGTACCAGGGATTGAACTCAGGACCTTCTGCTTGCCAGGCAAGTGCTTATTCTACTAAGCTATCTCACCATCCCCTGAATTGTCCGTTAATCTTGCTTTAACTTTCCCTTAACACCCCCCAAGAAGAAAAGTTTAACCATGAAGAATAAAATGTATGCTGAGCTGTAAAAGGCTTAAATCAACAACTCAAACATTACCAGTTGTGCCAATAACCCACTGAAATTATGGAACATTGGTTTATGTATGCAACAACTTTCTCTTAGTTCACAGTGAGAAGAAATTTTTTGTACCAACAATGATTAGAAAAATTATCATTTCTACATCCTGTGCTCTGTATAACTGCTACAGGGACAACAATATGCATTTTATCAATTATTGGGAATGTACTACTAATGTGTTTTGAAACTGCCACATTGTTATTTCTTATTAAAAGTAATAAAAAATTCATTCAGAGCAAAATGTTGTAAATTGTATTTTTAAATGGCAAATGCTATTTGAATTATTTAAATGTAATGTATATCCAAAATCTAGGTTCCAGACATGATTGTTATAATTGTCATTGGATAATATCAATATCATTAGATAGCCTCTATCCATATTGATATTTACCACACGTGACTTGTTTTGGCCAACCGTACATATCGCTCTTGCATTAGGGCCTTTGTTCTTCCCTAAGACTGCTGCTTGGTAATTCCTTTCCTAGCTAGGTGTATATACAGCAAGAGAATCAGTCCAGCTCAGTCTTCAAGACCAGTGGTTCTGCAAACAACAGATTAATTGGCAACATCTTTGCAAATGCAGACACCACCAGTAGACCTTCTCAGCTAAGAACAGTACAAATTTCTAACCCACAACATTATAAACAATAAAATAACACTTATTTAACCTGTTGAATTTTGGGTGAGTTGTTATGCAGCAACATCATGGTTATACTGTATGTTTGAGGACACATTACCTGACAAATAACTGCAACTACACCAGCTTTTGCTAGGGACAGCAGGTACATCCTGACTTACTGTCTACATGCCCACATGGAAGTGGAATGCATTCTCTTAGAGCAAGGTTTCTCACCCTGTGGGTCGTGGCCCTGGCAGGAGTCGAATGACCAAAACACAGGGGTCACCTAAAGCCATTCCGAATCATAACTGTAGCAAAATTACAGTTTTGAAGTAGCCACCAAAATTATTTTTTGGTTTGGGGGTCACTGTAACACAAGGAACTGTATTGCCGGGTCATGGCATCAGAAAGGTTGAGAACCACTGTCTTAGAGTGATAGCTATTTTCTCACACACAGGCTCTTAAAATTTTCAGTGCTCCTTCCATCACTGGGATTTTTAATAATGGAAATACACTTAATGCTAAGCATTTCTAGCTAATAGTAATAAAACCAAGATACATCAGTATGTCTCATTAGTTGGTGAAAAAACTGCCAGATAAGAAAATATGTTAATAATTTAGATTGTACTGTCTCCTATTAGTGAAATATATTAATAGTACTGAGCTCTACTTCCCAATAAGTACCTTTGCCAAAGTAGTGTAATTCAGACTGAACAATTTTAGAAACATTTAATATTTTCATGAACTAATGTCGACTATTTTAGATATATACATAATTATTTTATATAATTTAAAAAGAAGGATCATTTAAAATTAATATTTCCTGCATTTTTCTAGAAGTTTTGAATTAGTAGTTTTCTTGAAAATGAGTTTAAATACATATTTACAAAACATTATCTCCTTCAATCTCTTCCCATCTTTTAAAACTTTCAAAATATCTAAATTAAAAATGTAAAAAATGCATTCATTCATTATATTACATTATTAATAATGGTTGTGTACATGATCTATGACAGGCAGTAGCAGTGACATTGGAAAATTTAGATATGAAATTGAAATTCAGAATATACTAATAATTAACATTCAATGAAAATTGAGAGCATATGCAACAGAAGTAAATTCAAATTTTAATAGAGAAAAATATGAATAAGTTAAAAATGATGTTTATATCCAGGTAAATGTTTTGTCCTGGGTTCCAGTATAAGTTAATGAAAAATGTCAAAGATATTTATTACAGTGAAACACCTAACTCAAAATGGAAAATAAATACCAGCTCAAGAGCTAAATTAGGAAGCATGCTTTCCTACAAAAGCATATAACACATCTTCAATTCAAGCCTCACAACAATTCTTTAGAGAACTTCCTTTTCTCTGTCTTCTAAATACTTGAACAAATCTGTGTAAGATCCACCATAAAAGTACAGAATTTGAAGCACTGGGTGAAAACAACTGGTAAATAAGACATGAACACTGCTTCATGCTTTCTTAATGTCAGGAGGAACGATAGACCCAGAAGTCACTGGCTAGTCACTGCATTAGTCAGCAAGGGACAGAGTGTAAGGTATTAGGAAAATTCATAATAAAATGCAACAAGAAATTATAGAGAAAAGATTAATTTTAAATAAAATATGTTGCCATGATTCAGAGAGAAGTATCATTTTATTTTCTTTTGCCTATGTGATTTGAGAATGAGCAAATCTAAGAACATTGATACTGACAGCGTAACTTGGATGGAAAAGTTGAGCTAAAGTTTACAAAGCCCAGAATGAATAATGTACAATCTGACTGGACCATGTGGAATGGAAAAGCCTTTCCAACTGGTGAAATAGAGGTCTTGTCTTGTTTCACAAACAGAGAGATAGCAATACCACCAAACTTCAGGGGCATGTCTTGGGCTAGGTTGATTTTTGCTTTCATGTCTCTAGCGACCTCTGCTTACTCACATGGAGGTGACCTTAATCCAGCATTTTTGCACACCCTAGCAGATAAAACCAAGCTGTACTAAGGAAGGTTGAAGCTGCATTCTGGCATGAGCTCTCTGAACTCTTGCATAAAATGATAATTCATCTTGCAAAGAGAAAAATCCTTATCAGTTTTTGAACCAATACTTGATATGAATAATGTTATTTTAGTCACTCAGATTGCATATGAATATGAAAAATAAACTAAAATTGGAAATAAGGGCAGGCTAAATAACTCAGTGTATTAAAGCACCTGCTTATGCAAACACAGTGGCCAGAGTTCCATCCCTAGCATAAGGTGCTGGCCCAGAAAATAGAGTCACCTTGAGAAGGCAACTGAGCCTGGTGGTGGTGCGCACCTGTAATCCGAGCTTTTGGGAGGCTGAATACAGGCGGATCACTATGAATCCACTCTATGTAGTGAGACTCTGCAGACCCTGTACGGAAATACACACACAAAAAAGGTGAAATTGGAAATGATTCTCCTGAGCACTGTTAGTAGCAACACAGAAAAGGAGTGATGGAAGGAAATGTATTTCAAGGATGCTATTTGAAGAGGTATGAATTAATTCCAAAGATTATTTAGAAATATGTGAAAATACATATAAATTTGAGTGCATGCTTTTTATCCATTTAAAATTTTTAATGTAATTTACTTACTACAACTGTTCTCTGAGACAGTTTTTCAATGAATATGCATGCAAAAGAAAAATGTTTCAAAAATAATAAATTATGCATAGAAGATCAAACAATAAAATTTTAGATACAAGGAAAGAACATAAAAAGCATTACTGAAACATATGGCGGATGTTTTAATTTTTTTATAGAGAATGTTTTGCTGTACAAGAATTGGGCTGTGATTGCTCCCACTGCCGACTTTGAACACATGCCATTGCTCTGGATGCTTCACAAAAGAGCTCTGGAAGTTTCCTCTGTAAATGAGCTTATAAGGTGTGATAAAAATAAGAGGAATGATGCTGCTGTGTGCCATGCAATCCAAAGGCAGGAGCCTACACAGCTTAAGCAGGAGCTGTGACCCCGTGATTCCTGGCTCTGCTTCACAGTCAGGTTGACCAAAAAGGTAAGTAGTTTGGTTTGGTACTCAGGAAAGATTTCCAGAACCGCTTCAGAAAGTGGCAAGATGGGCTGCGATGTGTCTTTCGTTATGAACAATTTTCAAATGTAACCATTATTTTCAATCATACGTCCTAAGAACCCATGTCTCTTTATCCTTTTTTAATATTTGAAGTCATAGCTTTTATTTTTCTATGAGATATCTTACATTATTTCTAAGCAAAAAGACAAAGAGCAAAATACTTACTGAATAAATTTGATACACACTGAAATCTCACTTGTATTTTTTGGTAGACAGTAATTTTAGAAATTAGCCTAATTTTAAATGGTATGAATGTTCACTAAAAAAGAAACAGCTCCATAGACAAATATTGTGGGTTTTGTTCATCATATTTAACTTTGTTCTACAAATTGTTTCACCATGAATGTATTACATAGTTCAAATATTTACAGGCTATTTCTTACCTTAAGGAAAAAATGACACATAGGAAAAAGATCAGTTTGAGAGACATTACTCTTAAAATAAAAAACATTTGTAGAAGTGACATCCTTACTATCTTTTTTACAACTTTCTTTAATTTACTACCTCATATTGATTCAAGTGACTTCATTGATGTATTTCCAGCTTTAGGATCTGAAAGTAATAATTTTTTCTTAAATCCGGAATCAAAGCATTGATTTTCTGCCCATATTTTGAGAAATATAAACCATTAACTAAACAACCTATTGTATATTTTTAAGTTAAAACACTCAGACATTCTACAAAGAGGAAACTTGTCTTGTAAATCAGTATTTAGTAGTTGTGCAGCAACTTAAATTTTTTGTTAATCAAAATCTAGATACTCAGAGCCAGCAAGACAGCTCAGTGGACTGAAGCACCTGCTCAGGTGGGCTTAGGCAAGTGCAGGGACTGCAGTTCAATCCCCTGCACTACATACAGTGCCAGCCCAAAATCTAGATGCCCTATTATTTGTGAGCATACTTTACATCGTATGTAAAATACCTAGCAGCTTTCAGAATTGGATATAATTTTTAATTTTGGGTCACACATTGTGTTAGGATTTAAAATGTTTTTCTTACTATCAGTGAGTTCTGTAGCTCTCAATTAAAAATAATATAGTTTATTGAAAACAAGAATTTTCTCCTACATAATATTTGTTTTTCAAAGATATCTTTTTCAGCTAAAAATTCTTATAATGTTTAACAAAAAATACATGTATTTGATCTATTTTCTTGCCCTTCACAAAATACGAATTTTAAAGCAGACAATTCATAAAATTATGTAGAAATTATTTTAATATATTTTTTGAAAAAAATTGAATGTAATTACAATTAAATATCACTTTTATATCATAAAGAGAATAATGCAACAGCAATAGCATTTTTTTCTGTGCTAGGCATTCAATCCAGGGCATTAACAATGTTAGGAATGTGCCATACCACTGGGAAATATATATACCCCAGAGATTACATGTTTTTATAACATAATCTATTTTATGAGTAATTTATCTGAAGCAGTTACAGTTCTCCATTGTTCAGTTACTTCTCCATAAAATATTTCACTGATACAGAATAGTTAGAATACTTGGTGGTAGGTAGAATACAGTGATAAATAAAGAATAAGTCACTGTACTCATGGCATTTAAATCAGGCTATGGAGCCCATAAGGAAGTGGCAGCACAGAGCCTGGTCAACTTGCCTGTCTCCAGGTCCTTCTGTCACCTCTTTAATGCCTAGCTGACTCCGTCAGCAGTATATTTAATTTCCTCATAACTTAGCACTTCATCTTTAATACAGGGGTTAAATGGGTATTCCTTACATAGTTGCAGGAAAAAGCCTGAGTGATTCGCACAATATCTGGTGCATGGTGACACACATATACGTGAAACTTAAGATACATATCCGTATAGAAATTTCAAATAAAACATAACATACACAACACAACGAATAGCAAATATCTATTATTTCTCTTACAGGATTGAACATGTCAAACAGAAAATTTTCAGCGGGATTAACAACAGCTGAGGTCATTGAAAAACAAATTGAAAGTGAGCAAGGAGACGAGTTAGCTAAAACTCAAATGCTAGCAAATTACGACTTTTAGTTGTTCTAGCTTCTTTTTCTCCAATTCTTTTCCACTTTCTTCTTCTTCTTCTTCTTCTTCTTCTTCTTCTTCTTCTTCTTCTTCTTCTTCTTCTTCTTCTTCTTCTTCTTCTTCTTCTTCTTCTTCTTCTTCTTCTTTTTTGGACCAGGGATTGAACTCAGGACCCTGTGCTTGCCAGGCAAGGGCGAATTCTAGTGAGCTATCTCCCCAGCTCCTCTATCCCTTTTTAATTAAAAAAAAAAAAGACACAAAGAATTTTCTCCCACATTTGTCCTAGAAATACTACTAACTCCACTAAACACTTTTACCATATTTAACAAAACATATTTAACATATTTTTCTTTTATTCTTTCAAAAATAATGAAATTTGTGAAATACTCCATTCAAAGACAACAACTATTCCTTTATGCCTTCAGATTAAAGCCTTAGTTCTCAATGAATATAAGGACTGACATTGATTATATGCACCTTGGTCCTTGATATTGGAAAACATTGGATCCTTGACAACAGCAGATTGTTATCATCACTGCAGAAGTGTGGAATCCAAACACTGTGCTTGGGAAAAAGTCAACGAAACTATAAATGTGAGCCAAAATGAAATTCTCTTGCTATTTATTTGTTTATTTATTTATTTTGCAGATTAATGATGTTTTGTACTATTGCTATGACAAGTATGCTGGCTTAGAGCTAAGCATATTTTTTAACATTTTTATGGGTGTCAGTTATTATATCCCAGGAATAAGAAATCCACTAAGGGGAGCCGAGTGTGGTGGCACATGCCTGTAATCCCAGCACTTGGGAGGCTAAGGCAGGAGGATCAGTGTGAGTTCAAGACCAGCTTGGGCTACAAAAGTGAGCTCAAGGCAAGCCTGAACTGCATAGTGCATAGTGAGACCCTGTCACAAAAAGGAAAAAAAAAAAGAAATCCACTAAGATGGGATTTGGCAGCAAGAAGGGTCATTGCTGTGGCTATTAATGTAATTCATAAGTTATTGGTAGTGGATCCCTAGAAAAGTTTGAAAAGATTTGAAGTGCTCACATAGAGAAGCCCAAGAATCCTGTTAGCTGATCTTGATGAAAAATTGTGGGTCAGCAGCCCAAAATACTGAGACAAATGGGGACAATAAAAGCCAGATTCAGGAGGTTTCCTGTGGGAACAAGGATCCCACTGGCAGCTGGGATAGATGCCACATATGTTATATGATGGAAAAAAAGTCTACATTTTTATCTTTGTTCTGGAAATGTGCTGGAGACTGAGATTAAGAGTAGTAGATTAGGGGGCCAGGGAGATATCCCAGTGGAATAAGTGCTTGCCTGGCAAGTGTAAGGTACTGAGTTCTATCCCTGGTATTGGGGAAAAAAAGGAAAAGAAAGAAAGGAAGGAAGGAAGGAAGAGAGAGAGAGAGAGAGAGAGAGAGAGAGAGAGAGAGAGAGAGAGAGAGAGAGAGAGAGAGAGAGAGGAAAGAAAGAAAGAAAAAGAAAGAAGAATAGCAGGCTACTTAATCTAATGAAATCTAATGGAGGCCTTTTCAAAGTAGGCTTTCCCCCAATATTTCAATAGTTCCAAAACTTCTCAGGGGCCTAAGTCTAAGTCTGAGACTCACAGCAGATTCTTGTGATCCTCTACGCAAACAAGTTCTGTAGAATGGAATGGGTAAACATTCCCATTCCAACGGGAGGAATAAGGTTATAAAACAGCATACTAATGCAGACCAGGGCAACCCTTAAGTTCTGTAGCTCCGTGCCTGGCGTCTGAAGAACAGGGTTCTGAGATGTGAGTTCCTAAGGGTGTGCATGGTGTTACTCCTGTGAGGATTATGCCTGCAGCCAGCACCTTTCTCCGCATTGCCCTGTGGATCTCCTTAGCAGATGTCCCATGTTACTTGCATCTTTTCATCTTCCTAACAGGATCTCTATTGCATTTTCGGTGACATTCCCACTACATTTTACACACACACACACACACACACACACACACACACACACACTCACACACACTTCTTTCAAAAGCATATTCTGCCTTTCAGGGCAGTGGCATAGTTAGATCTGTTGCTGCTCAGGCCAGTGTTTCAATGTGCCTTATATCCCTGACTCCAAGCTACACCACTGATTTAAATGTTTCCTATTAAATCTGAGTGGGAGCTTCCAAGCCCCCACACTCTTGCATTTGATATGCCTGCATAACTAGCATTATATCATCAATATGAAGGTCTGTTATCAGCTCAAATAGTATCCAGGGGCTCTGGAGCAGAGCAGCTACTGACTCAGAGTGTCAAGTTGACTGAGCATAGTGAAAGTAATCCTTGTGAACCAGTTTCTCTTCTCCATTGAAAATGCACTTCCGCACCAGTGAATCTATAGTGAATGGTGCCTTGCTTATTTCTGAGACGTCCTCAGGGTGTCCTCCTTCCAGTATAAAGCTTAAAGCATTTAGTGTTCTCTCTCCCTCTCCCCCTCCCTCCCTTATTCTCTCTCTCTCTCTCTCTCTCTCTCTCTCTCTCTCTCTCTCTCTCTCTCTCTCATTTTGATCTAATTTACTTTTTTTCTTGAAACAGGATCTCATTGCTAAGTTGTCAGGGCTGAGTTTGAATTTTTGAATTTGTAATCATCTCTTCTCAACTCTCCTATCCAATAATGCTTAGTAATGCAGGTATATGGCACCAGTCTTTACTCAGAATTAAGATTTTCAAGTTTATGTATAGTGATTTGTACTAGAGATTCTCAAGCAAAAACCTGTGGGTCTTCAGCCAGATCAGTTGCAGTAGCCTTTCATTTTTAATTCGCCCTCACATTATGTCTTCAGATTTGGACAAAATGTAGATCAACTGTTTTCCAGAGTGTAACGTGTATAATTATTCATCTAATTCCAAAGAGAATCCGTATGTTCTTTTCTTGCTTGCTTTGCTTTTTTCTTCCTTCCTCTTTCTTTCCTTTCTTTTTTTTCCCTTTATTTCTTTATTTTTTCTTTCTTCTTTTTCTTTTTTTTCTTTTTTTTTTTTTTTTTTTTTTTTTTTTTTTTTTTTTTTTTTTTTTTTTTTTTTTTTTTTTTTTTTTTTTTTTTTTTTGTCTTTTTGAGACAGGGTCTCACTATGCAGTTCAAACTGGTCTTGAGCTCCCTTTTGTAGCCCAGGCTGGTCTCCAACTAGAACCAATCCTCCTGTTTCAGTCTTCCAAGTGCTGGGATTATAGGTGTGCACCACCATGCCTGGCCAATAATCCATATTTTCAGCTAAAAACCTCAAAGCCCAGCCTTTACTGTCAGCATTCCTCTCTATCAGACTTCTGGTCTTCTGAACAGCAAACAGAATAATCCATCAGGCTGTGCTTGCAGTATTTTATGGCTTCTTCTGTGTTCATTCCCAATCCTACCTGAATTCCTCCCCTACAATGAGGTCCAAAGACTTCTAAGTCAATGTGATTGTGTATAGTCAAGACAATTACTCCACCTCCCTGGTACCAACTTTCTATGTTAATCAATGTTCTCGTTTCTGGAGAAAATATTTTTGACATTCGCAAATTAAAGGTTTATTGGTCTCAGAATCTCAAAAGATTCTAGGGTGTTCACCTGGCTCTAGAGCCAGAATATCATGTTGAAAGGCCTTGGAAAGCTCTCACTCATGGAAAGCAGGGTAGAAGAAGTGCAAGGCTAGTGAGGACCAGAGAGTAGTAATAATCCCCAGGTCACTACCTTCATGACCCCTCTGATACACCCAGAAATGGGCTTCCACCATCTGCTGGGTGTCTCCAGACCCATCAAGCAGACAGTGATAACTGGAGGTGATATCCTTCCATTCAGGGACTCCATGCATACATGAACTGTCAGTATTCCAAGGATCTGTCCTGATTTCTCAGCTGAGCTGTGTTATATTGTGTTATTAAAAATACTATGCTATATAAGGGCTTTGGCAGCCCACAAGACATACTCTTATTTGAATTTTCTCACAGAAAACAGGGCTTAGCTACACTCAGATATTTTTAAATGTAAGAGTTTGCTTTGGATTGGATTTACCTTATACAGCTGTTCAACTTTGAAAACATTACTGAATATTGCTATTATTTATTTTTGTCTGTAAGATCTTAATCCTATCATTTTATGCTTTATGCAGAGTGGCATATTTTTTGAAAATTGACATTGCATGTGTATGCTCATAGAATTCTTATTAAATTTTTTCATTATGGAATTTACTTTTTAAAAATTTTGAAAAGTAATTTACTTTTAGTTTTCAATCTTATCATTGCTAAATTTTAAAAATTCAGAAAGAAAAGCACTTGTACCTATGACTTCTGTGATCAGAGCACATCAAGCAAGAAGAAGAAAACATATTCCTTTTGTGCTTGAGGAGAAAACAAACAAGAACCTCCTATTTCTAAACCTACAAGGAGAATTACTAAAGGAATCATACCAACAAACATACCTGTGTGTTTTCCTCTCATTTAAATCAAAGTATAAATATCACAAAATAAATAAAATTTAGATTTTTAAATGTAAATTTACATTTTTAAAATTTGCATTTTAAAAAATCAAATGTTAGAAAACAGTTCAGAATTTTATTTTATTTTATTTTATTTTATTTTATTTTATTTTATTTATTTTATTATTCTATTATGGCTGGTTCAGCTGGCCCTGGGGGTGAGGCTGGTGCATTATATAGTGCTAGGGATTGAGCCGTAGTCCCTGAGGTTGCCTAAGCCTCCCTAAGTGGGCGCTTTAGACCACTGAGCCATCTCGCTGGACTGGGTTCAGAATTGTAAGTAAACCAAAGTGGCAACTGAATTCCTTTACATGGAATACTAGAGATGACTATGATGAAAGTCTTTGCACTTTATAACTTACACGCACCATTTACAAAATAAGCACAATTTCAGTGTTTTTCTTTCCCTTTGTTCTCAAATTAGGTTTAAGGGGAATTTAGTCTTGTCTTTTACCTTGAATGGCTGTGCAACCATAGGTTTAGAACAGCTTAAGGTCCACATGTGTCTCTGCGATTATCATTCTACTAAGCCAGCAATTACAGCCTCTTCAACAGGATAACCAAATAGAGCATGATGTACAGAAAGCCAGGACTATCTATGAACTACAAGCAGGAGTGGGAAGGGGATATACACAGATGAACTTGAAAGGGTTGTTCTCCAATAGCAGACACTCCATATCAAAAACACAAGTCATACATTATCTTCTCTTTCCCATAAGTTTTGGAATGACCTTGAAAAAGTCAAGAAAACTATTCTTTTTATACCTCAGTGGATTAAAGCACCTGCAAGCAGGCACAGGGGTCAGAGGTTTGACCTCCGGGCCAGCTGTGCAGGCCCCACTCTGGGGGCTCACTTAGAGGACGAAAGAGAATGGGCATGGTGGTGAACGCCTGTAATCCCAGCACTTGGGAGGCTGTAAACAGGCTGATCACTAGGAGTCCGGTCTAGTAGTAAGACACTGAACACCCTGTAGACGCTTCCCTTAAAAGAAACAATGATTCTAGGATGTCATCTTCAATGGATATAAAAATATGGGTTTATCTAAGTGCTCGGTATTTTCATGCACTCAAATATAATAAGCAAAAATAAGGTATTATGTACAAAGCTATTCTGGGAGTGGTACTGAAATTGCATCCAGGATTTCACAGGCATCACACTTTTGAGTCATATACTCTACCTGTTGGCTATAATCCTAGACTTTGTAAAGGTCCTATTACCTCTAACTTGTTCTGTAGTGCAAGTCTGTCTTATCGCAATACTACTTCTGCGCAGATATTTGACTTTATTTAATGAGGACAGTAGCAACAAATATATTGGAATAGAAGAACACATGGTGGGGAAATCACAGGGGCAATGAAATCCAGGCCAAGTCAAAGACAAAGGCTTAGCATATGTTTGAGTCATTTCTCAAGTATACAGCTTACGTTTAGCAAAAAAAATACTAAAATATGACATTGCGGTAATTTCAGTTACTTGTGCGACTGGACTAATTTGTTGGATACAGACTCCTAGAGATCCTCCTGGCTCCTAAGTGTGCGCCATCACACCTGGTTCTGGGGCCAGCACAGCACGACTGGGGCTCTAGGGCCAGCACTGTATATGCTGCCAGGTGTTGAGCTTGGGACCTTGTGCTTGCCAGGCAGGCACTTACTATGCTGAGATATCTCCCCAGCCCAAGATCAGCTTTTCATATTAAATGTTTCCTGCATTTTAGCTTTACTTTCATATAACTAATAAAAATGTTTATATTTAATGTATAAAAATTGATATTTATATACAGATCATGAAATTGTCTACACAGGATATCCTCAGGAAAACACACTTACTTGCATATGTATAGAATTTAATTATAATGTGTGTTGTGTGTGTGTGTGTGGTTCTTTTTTTTTTTTTTGGTACCCAGTATTGAACTGAGGACCCACTTAGTCAACTGAGCTACTTGTCTGGCGCTGAATTTAATTATAATTGAGCCATTATAAAATAGACAAATATATCTTTGGGTACTCAATAAGTATTAAACTTGAAATTCTTATCTGGGATTCCTCTGACAAAAATAGTCAGGAAGTGTTAGTGAATATTAATCCTCAAAAAGAAATATGTTTTATTCTAGAAGTCATTAATATTTATGATACGAATCACAGAAATTATGATATGTACAGCCATGAAATATGTTCTCAAAAGCATTGGAAATGAATAACAGAAGCCAGACATTGTGGCTCATGTCAATGAACCTAGCACTCTGCAAGTGTGAGACAGGTCGCAAGACTAAGGCCCACCTGCGCAATTTAGCAAGATGTCTCAATAGGAAAAAGGACTGTAGTTCAGTGTGAAGGCAATAGGCTGAACTCTTAGTACAAAAATAGGTGGGGGGTATACATATCAATAAATTCCCCATTCATATTCTCTATGTATGTCTGTATTATTTTTCTCCCAACCAATATTATTATTTAGTAAATAAGACATTCAAAATTATATGACAAAATAGATTGTGTATTTTTAAACAATGCTATTGTCAACAGATGACAAAAAAATTCTTTGCAGTGATTTCTTCCTTCTTCTTAGCTATGTTTTGCTGATAAAAAAAATCATAAAACAGTAAGGCTATTTATATCTGAAAAGTTCTGCATTTCTACCATTGTAATTTTTCATGGGAATATAGGCTAGCTATGGGGGAGGTATAACATGACGTTGCTTTATTAATGTTGACACGTTCCACGTGGACTGAAGAAGTTTCATTCTGTCTGTATAAAAAGACATTATTCACATTCACACACTGATTCTCTATCAAATAATCTACTTAAAAATATTTGCATGCAATCAAATGTCAGATACATAAAAAATAGACCATAATTTATAGGCTAAGGTTCATATTAGTGAAGCTTAGTTACTTAGAGTGTAGAAGAATTATCAGTCAGTCTCATTACCAAGGAGAGACACGTTGTGAATTTTATAGGCACTGTCACTTTGCCTATACTGTACTCAGTTGATTTATTAAAAACTGTATTTCAAATGTTTAAAAATATGTTGGGATTGTAGACTTACCTTTTTTTTTTTTTTTTTTTTTTTTTTTTTTTTTTTTTTTTTTTTTTTTTTTTTTTTTTTTTTTTTTTTTTGTCTTTTTTTTATTTTTTTCTCTTTTTGAGACAAGGTCCCGCTATGTAGTTGAGGCTGGCCGTGAGCTCACTTTTGCAGCCCAGGCTAGTCTCGAACTCACATGATCCTCTTGCCTCGGCCTCCCAAATGCTGGGATTATAGGCATGCACCACCACGCCCGGCCCTAGACTTACTAATTAAACCAGAACATTAAGATTTGTAATTTGTCTTTTCTTTGTTTTATGAAATGATGGTCCTTTTCCCTTATAAAATTTGAAAAATAAATTTAAGTCCCAAGTTTTTGAACAATTTGAGATGGACATATAGTTACTAAATAAAATTCATTCAATTATTTTGAAGGCTTACAAATAGGTGCTATAGTTAGTCTCTTTTACAGATGGTGGAACACAGTTACAGAGAGTAGTAGTGCGAGATTTTCAAAGCAAGAAAAGGAAAGAGCTATGATTAATTAACAAGCACGGGTATAGTTTTAATTCTTCCTTACATATAACATGGGACTCAAGAATATTGAGTGAATACTGCTGTGAATACTGAGGTGAGATGAGAGTCCAGAGGACAGGGTTAAGAAACTCCTTTAATGCCCTAATATTATGTTAGCAGTGGGAGATATTTATCCTAATTAAAGAAGGCAAGTAAAGTTTTCTAGTTTTTCCATGTAAAAATGAATTCAATATATATTAAGCAACCTACAAAGCTGTATACAGGTCATATGTAATAAAAAGAGATAGCAACCAAAAGTATTTACAGCACATTAAAATACAGCAATACTTGGTCAGTCAATATGTTGATACGATTGCAGGGGGTATGATCTTGGACAAAGAACCCAACAATTTAGGTTGATGTTTTGGTTATAAGGAAGAAACCAACTACCTGGCTGAGTCTAAGAGAGGAAAGAAAGAAGGTGAAGTTGTGGCCTATGGCTACACACAAAGGAGAAACAATTCAGGTCCACCACAGAGAAAGTAGTTGCTACTTTATCTAAAGGTAGACGAATTTTCATTAGCTTGCTCACTTATTTTTGCTCTAAGAAAAGCAAAGTTGCATTAGCATTTCATATGTTTGTGATTTTATGTGTTTCCTACATTTCTAGTTGGTATAAGTCTAGAATAACTCTAGTATTTCTTTTTTTTTTTTTTTTTTTTTTTTTTTAAATTTTTTTTTTTTTTTTTTTTTTTTTTTTTTTTTTTTTTTTTTTTTTTTTTTTTTTTTTTTTTTTTTAAAACAAACCTCTTTTATTTTTTTGTTTGTTTATTTATTTATTTTTATGGCCGGCGCAGCCTGCCCCAAGGGCAGGGCTGACGCAGCATGTGGTGCCGGGGATCGAACCGCGGTCCCTGAAGCCGCCCAAGCTTTCCCAAGCAGGCGCTTTAGACCACTGAGCCATCCCGCCGGGCCCTCTAGTATTTCTTATAATGAACTTGATCACTATTAATCTTTCTTTGTTTTGTAAAGTATTATAAAAATTAATTGTTTAAGACTCCTGAATGCAACTTAGCTTTCCACCTTTATCATACTAATGGGGAATTCTGGTTTCTACATCACCTACATCAAAATGAAAGGTTCTATAAAATAATTATAAAATTTACGAATAAATTTTAAAAATCAGCCTGCTGTCCTAATGTAAACAGAAGCATTAACTTTAAATGGCAAATGTGCAGATATTATCAAATCCATAGTTCTCAGAAATAGGTAGCTTGGGATTATTGTTTCTGGCCTCCCGGTGGAAGGCGCAATGGCCTGACTTTCACGAAGTAGCAAATTCAAGTACATGCTGTTTACACGTCGGACAAGTATCAAATTGTCTTGAATTTGCTGACTTTTGCTTTTCACAATTTAAAATGCTAGAAAGCAGCAAAGTGGTGGTCCATTCTTGCATATAGTTCAGTTCTAGATATAGAAACAGAGTATATAGTTATTTCTGCATATCTCACAAATGCTAAAAAATTATTGGATCTTTCCATAGAAAAGAAACAATAGTCTTTCGAACCAAATTTGCACAAATGGAACCTTTCACATGGTTGAAGTAGAGGACAAATGGTATATTAAAGTTCTCATGTAACTATTAGATATTTTAGAATTCGACTCTCTATAACATATGGACTTTTTTTGTCTTTTTGAGACAGGGTCTTGCTATGCAGTTCAGGCTGGCATTGAGCTTGCTTTTGTAGCCCGGGATGGGCTGGAAATCATATCAGTCCTCCTGCCTCAGCCTTCCAAGTACTGGGATTATACACATGCACCACCATGCCTGGCTCATATGGACATTTTAAAGACTATTTAAATACAAATATAATATGTTAATTTGTTAAATGTATTTTAGTACAGGGTCTCCAGGGTGTCAAGTAGTGATCACCCTCAGCTGTGTTCAGCCTCCCAAGAGCTGGGATTGCAGGCCGGTGCCACTATGCGCTGTCTCAGTGGTCTTCTCAGCACACACTGCTTGCAGGGGAGCAAGGCCGGCATGGCACACCTGGGATCAAACCCCAGTCACTGCACCTGCCTCAGCCAGAGCTTCAGTCCACAGAGCTATCGGGTTGGCCCCTATTAATTTTTGTTGAATTATAATAAATGACAATTAAATAGCTTTTGATTGACTAGAAAATTTTTCTTGGTTTTTCAATTATTTTAAGTGATTACTATTTTCTATTTGAAACAAAGATTATATTCTTATTCAATTATTACTATAACAGTAGGCTATTAACATTTTAATTCAAAAGACTCTGTCATTTTCCAACAGTAATACAATAGTCTCAAAACTAGCCTTTTTTTTGTATTGGAAGTCAAGAGAGATCTGCATTAAAAGGATGTGCTAAGACGAGGTACTATACTGGTTGATACATTCTGTCAACCTGAGAAGTTTAGAGGTTTAACTAAGTGACTCAGAAGAAAGCTGAAGTCCTTACTTTATAATGGTCCTCACCCTGTGTCTTGAGAGGGCCTAGAGATTGTGGGAGCACTACACATGCCCTGGGAAAGGGGGTAGCCAGCTTACAATATAAAGGAAAGATAGAGGCTTGCCTCACCCTTCTGCTCTTGTTTTTGCTGTATTCTACCACCTTGAGGTGTGCCCCTGTACCCTGTCACACTGTCTTGAGCCAGCTGATTATGGAAAATCACAATTCCATAATTTCCACAAAACTGTGATCTGAATAAATCTTTCCTTCTCTAACTTGGGTCATTGGATATTTTATGTTAGCAGTGAGAAAAAAGTGATTCAGACAGAATGAGAAACCAGAGAAACGGGATCTTTGCTGCGACTGTATATGACCACGTGTTTCAACTGCCTTTAGGACTGGCTTGTGGGAAGAGTTTGGCAAGGTTCTAAGATGCCAGCTGAAAAAGTAGAGCTAGTATACCTTAGGGTGCTGTGTGTGGGAAATTTTGACCAGAGGGATATGCAAAAAATTTGGACAAAGGGCTGAAAAACTCCTGCCAATGAAGAGCAGGCTTAGAAGGTTTCTGCTGGGAAGATGGTTGCATCAGCTGCTGGATTCCGAGTGGTGCGCTGTGACTGGGCAGCAAGTGCCTCAGCGCTTTGCTCATCACCGGAGACTGTGCCTGAGGCTAACATTAGTGCAATGGATTCATACATTTGGTAGAAGAAAATTCAACACAATCGAAAGTTAAGGCTGCGGCAAGGCTACTTTGGCAAGCTTTTAGCCAGATTATTGAGGCTCAAGAGCAGGGAGCCCAACAGGATGATTTTAAATGTAAGTTTGACCATTTGACCAAACAAAAAACTCTGGCAAAGGCCAGCCAAATAACTCAGTAGATTAAAGCACTTGCAAGCAGGTACAGGGGTCAGAGGTTCCATCCCCAGGCCTGCCCTACCAGCCCTGCCCCAAGACACACTGAGAAGGCAGTTGAGACTGGATGTGGTAGCACACATCTGTGAAACCGGCTCTTGGGAGGCTATAAACAGGCAGATCACTACAAATCTGATCTTATAATGAGACCCAGTACACCCTAAGTATAGACCTTTCCCTAAAAAGTACAAAAGAAAAGAAAGAAAGAAAGGAAGGAAGGAAGGAAGGAAGGAAGAAAGAAAGAAAGAAAGAAAGAAAGAAAGAAAGAAAGAAAGAAAGAAAGAAAAAGCTCCATCAAAACTGTGAATTGCAAAGATAGAGCTAAAAGTATCGCATTGCTGAGAAGTAACTAAAGAATATAAGAGATGCCTGAGGACATCACAATTGCAACAAGGTTCCACCCTTTGTTGATTCAAAATTGCTAGCGTAGAAAACTCTGCCTTCAGAAGAAAGCTGCAGAGCATCAGCTCCCTAACATTGGTGGCCACACTACATTGCAGAATGGTGGTGTAGAAAAATTTTGCCTCAGAACTGGATTCAGGGGTCAGCGAGATGGCTTAGTGGTCTAAAGCACCTGCGGAGGAAAGTTAAGGCAAGCGCTGTGACCGCTCCTCGATCCCTAGCACCACATGCTGCGCACCCCCACCCCAGGGTGGTTGAGTCAGCCATAACACAAACAAGTAAATGACGTTTAAGAGAAATAAATTTTAAAAATCCTTAAAAAAAAAAAAAAGAAAGAAAGAAAGAAAAGAACTGGATTCAGGATGTCCAGAGTTCCAAGCACTCAACCTCTACAACCAAGAAAAATGGAAGCCTGGCTATTGTTCCAGCTGACAGCAGACCCTGACATCATCCACATGTTGCTGGTTTTAGGTGCATATAGAATACAAGTGTCGTGGGAGTAAGAGAGCTTTCACTTCAATTGCAGAAAACCTAGGAAGGCAGCTAGTGTGCCCCGGAAAGGGCAATAGGAGAAGATGTGATGGTGAAACCACAGCTGCAAGAGAGACTCCAAAAGTTTGGGAAAGTCAGGAAAGTAGATTACCTAAGCAAACCTGTAAGGAAGCTGCAAAGCCAGCCCAAGGGAGAACTGTTGGGAGCTATAGCCACCAGAAGTGCCAAAGGTGTGAAACCCTTTAGAGGTACTTAGAGAGCAGAATTTGACACAGATTGCTTCAGATGCCACACATGGAACTACAGGGCTTAATGTATGCCTTGTTAGATTGTGGGTTTGCTTTGGTCCTAATCCTTTGCATCTCCATTTATACCTTTCAAAACAAAACTGTTTATCTTGTGCTATTGAATATTAGAAGTGTTTAGCTTTGTTTCCATTTGTTCAGTGGCTTGAAGCCAAGAGTTTGCCTTAAACCTCAGAGGAAACTTAGGACCTACCTGGGTTTTAGTCCTGTGGGTGTTCAGAGGAGAAATAAATGTGCCCAGGACTAATGTGAACAGATTTCTACAAGTCTGTGAGGGTATGTGAAAGATTACATATGCAATAAGATAGTAATTCTAAGGGCTGACCAAATAACTCAGTGAATTAAAGCACCTGCTTAGGCAGGTGGCATGCACATTTAATCCTAGTGCTTGAGAGGCTGAACACAGGTGGATTGCTATAAGTCCAATCTATACAGTGATATAGAATAGACCCTGTAGACTCTGTCCTAAAAACTACCAAAATGATAATAATTCTAGTGGGATAAATCTAGAAAAAATTAAATAGAAAGTAAAGAAACACAACCAGCAACAGGAAAATGATACAGTGACAAGGATAAGTCAGTACTTGTCAGGCATAAAAATCAATGTGAATGGTCTCAGTTCACCAATGAAAAGAAACAGATTGGCAGAATAGATCAAGAAACAAGATCCAACAATAAGCTGCTTATAAGAAACACATTTAATTCCCTCCTCAAAGGGAAAAAAAAATCATAGACCGAAAGTCAAGGGTCAGAAAATGAATCTTCATGCAGCAGAAACTTTGAAAAAGAGAAGGAATAGCTAATTTATTTTCAGAGAAATAGATTTTAAGACAAGACTGATAATAAAGACAAAGGAAATGACTACATAGTTGTTAAGGAAATAGTTCAAGAGCAAGCTATTCCATTCATAACTATATAGGATCCAAATACTGGCACACACAACTACACTAATATGAAAAATCAGATAGCACTAATATATTTTTTGTCCACTTAGTATGAAGTTAGCTACTCATTTTTCATAGATAACATATTTGGAAAGAATTCTGTCCAATGACATCAAAATACCAATAGCATAACTCACAAAACAAAAAAAATTACCCAAAAATACATATACAACAGAAGACTCAGAATACAAAAGCAATCCTTGCAACAAAGGCAAGGCAGGTGACATTGGAAGTTATACTCCAAAGCTATCATGATAAAAACAGCATGGTATTGGCAAAAAAAAAGACAGGAGGATCAATAGAACAGGTTAGAGGATGCACAAATAACTAAAAACTCACTCAGCTGATTTATTTTTGACAAGGTGGCGAAACCTCTTTCCTGGAAGAAAGGTGGCAGAAAAATCATTTTTTCATCCTGAAGATAGAACCCAGACCTGTTAATCTAACCATACTCTAAAAGAAAATCAAAATGAATCTAAGATCTAAATATTAAAACAAATACATTTTATCTACAAAAAAAATGCTAAAATTCTTGAAGACAAAGGTGTAGGCAAACACTTTAAAAACAAAACATGGACTACATAGAAAATCAGCAACTGAGATCACATCACCCTGATTGCACAGGAAGTCAATAACTAGGATCACAATGTATTAAAAGTTTTTACACAGCAAAATAGACCAAACAGAGTAAAGATAAATCTGCATAATGAATAAAAATTATTATCTACTCTTCAGACAAGGAACTAAATCTAGAATATACAAAGAAGTAAAATAGTAGGACCATCAAATTTAAAGATTGAACCAAAATAAGGAGCCTCTGAAATGAATAGGCTTTTTTTTAGAAGAAATATGGACAATAAATAAATACATTAAAAATGTTTCAATATAACTGTTCATTTCAGTAGAAAAAAATTAAAATAACACTCAAGTTCTCACCCAGAAAGAAAGGAAATCATCAAGAAGTCAACCAGTTACAGATGTTGGTGAGGCTGTGGGGGCAAAGACGTCCATCTCCATGGCTTCAAGACATATGCACTGACACAACCGGTATGGAAATGAGTACAGAAACCACTAAAAAAGGTAAAATTAGGGGTTTCAGAAGTTATTCCCCTTCTTAGCCTCTTTCTGAAAGAGTTAAATCATTTCACCCCAGCAAACTTGTACGAATATTTTACAGCAGCAGAATTTGTAGTAGCTAAATCATGGAAGCAGCCCTTATCACCTTCAATGGTTTAATGGATAAAGAATTTTTTTTTTTTTTACATGCAGTGAAGTACTATTTGTGACACAAGGAAATATCACAGAGAAAGTTAAACTTGAGTCAATTCTAAGTAGATGGATTCACGTTAAGACTTGAACCTTGAGTGAAATATACCTGATGCACTTTTTTTTTTTTTTTTAGGGAAGGGTCTATAAGACATTCAGGGTCTCACTACTAGATCACACGCCTAGGGATCCGCCTGTTTACCACCTCCCAAGAGCTGGGATTACAGGCCTGCATCACCATGCCCAGTCTTAACTGCATTCTCAGCACACCCTGGGGGTAGCGTTTGAACTCCTGGCTGCTTATAGGGGCTTTAATCCACTGAGCTATTTGCTGAGCCCTCTGACACATGTTTAAATACTGCATTCTTTTTCTCTGTGAGAAACTGAAAAGATGGGACCAAAGTATGTAATAGGTATTATGAAACAAGAAAAGAAATATTCAGATGAAAGAGGGAATATGAAAAGAAAATAGGAAAAGTAAGGAGAAATTGGAATAAAAAAAATTTAAATGTAAGAAAAACAATAGAATTTTAAAAAAATATAGAGGGTCTAAGTATTTAAGGAAAGAGATAGAAATGAAAAAAAATGTACTAACAATATACTATGTAGAGGAACAATTTTTGAGAAGGAGTACCAGGGATTGAACTTCGAACCCTGAAATTGCCAGGCAAGCGCTTATTCTACTGAGTTGTCTCCCTGGCCTTCAAAACTGAGACAGATTTTTTTGGGGGGCTGGCTCAGGCCGCCCTAAGGGAAGGTCTGGGGATTGAACCTCAGTCACCCCTGTCTCACTGGGTTTGCCAGTACAGTTGTTAAGCCATTGAGCTAACCCAAAAGTTCCCACAAATTCTCTACTGTTCACGGGATCATATTTGCCAAAAGTTATTAATAAAGTTATTTTTTATAAAACATATTACTTAAAAGTCACATAACATTGATATGAATAGCAAAATTAAGATGAACATTGTTGGTCATATTCTTTATAATGAGAACTGAACTGAGGATCTTTCACTTGTCAGGTAGTTGCTGTGCTGCTGGACTATGAGCCCAACTTTTGCCATATTTTTGCAAGCCAGCACCTCCCAAGTGGAATAAAACATAGGAGTCAAAACTCTTCAACAAAGTTTAGTAGGTGTCTCGGTTACTCTACTCTTATTGCAGGGACAAATACCCAACACACAAATGAAGGAAGGAAAGCTATTTTAGCTCACAGTCAGTGAGATTTCAGTTCATACTCAGCTGGCTCCAAAGCAGAGCGGCACCTGGCAGACAACAACAATGGGGTGACGAAAAGTAGAGAGTAAAAGGGAGTGGCAGCATCCCAGGCAGCTAGGTAGACTCTTTCCCCTCCTTCTGTTGTACTGCAAATTGCCTGCTCCAGGGCAGGTGAAGCATCAACACCCACAATAATGTATCACAAACTACAGAAGCCACCCTGTGACTGCATCAGGCTTTAGGAGACAACTAGACACAAAGCAAAACAGTAGATAACGGCAAATTGTCACTTAAAGTTGTTATGCAAGATGAATATAGCATTATTTGGCAACATGTGTTTCTCACATGTGTGGCAACACTGGACACTGTAACATTTTTTTTTTTTTTGGTCAAATTTAAGTATAAAGAATAGTCTTTCATTTTTAGCATGTATTTATTTAATTTTTGAACTTGCTCATGCTTGTTGACCACATTTATTTTTACTGAGAACTAAAGTAGATTTGCAAGTCTCCTTCATTGTATCTATTTTTTCCATGAATACTAAAGATGTAAATCATGTTGTGTACTATAATTGATGTAACAGACGATAATTTCTTTTTTGCATTTTAGTACTGAGAAGTGAACTCACAACCTTGCACTTGCCGGGATGGCATTGTGCCTCTGATCTGTAACACAGGCATATGGATAATCATAAGTTTGTGAATACTTATTGTTTGTTTATACTCTGTCTCACAATTTAAAACTTAAATTAATAGTTGGAAACTTAAGTGGTTGATATGAAACATAATATTTAAAACATCACAATTTTTGTGAACAACAAAAGAAAGATAAAGATAGACTGAATTGTTGAATTTTATAAAAAACATATTTGGCGCAGGGTCTCACTCTGAAGGTCGGACTTGTGCTCATTGTTCTGTTTTCAGCCTCCCCAGCACTGGGATTACAGATATGTGTCATCCTGCCCAGACTCAGTGACTGACTCAGTGGACCTGGATACACTGAAGTCGAAACAATGAACATGTACAAAAAAAAAAAAAAAAAAAAAAAAAAAAAAAAAAAAAAAAAAAAAAAAAAAAAAAAAAAAAAAAAAAAAAAAAAAAAA